>JAQMCW010000018.1:1533228-1546785 GCA_030068335.1 Chrysichthys cranchii | reverse complement strand
GAAACACATTCATTGGATTTACATTCATTTCAATGGGAAACACTGATTCGGGTCACAAACAGAGTCTCGGGACGGATCCAGTTCGCGAACCGAGGTTCCACTTTATATCAATGACTAGCTGCTGATTTCCTCACAGAACAAAAAATAATATTTTTCTAAATGGCCTAAACGTTTCGGCGTCACAGAAACATGCGTAATTGTTGATACGGTGAGGCTTTTTTGTCGGGAGATGTTTGCTTAATATTTATAGAAGGACAGAGGAGATTTTTATTTATTTATTAATTTTTTTGTAAAGTTTTTTTTTTATTATTGTTTTTCTTTCTAAGTTCAAGAGGAAGAAAAGAAAGCAGGCTGGTGATGGGATGACCGCTATAATGGAAGCGACAACGGGAACCAACTTCTTCCACGGACATTAAATGTAACTATAAACAGATAAAAAGTACGATTGTTATTAATAAACCAGAGACTAAACTGTACCTGTCGGAAAATCGCCGTCGTATAAGATGATCGTTTGTCTATACGACACATCGCAGGGTGTTCGAATACCTTTAACACCAAAGCCGTTTGTTCACAGATACAAATTCATCTCCCTTTTATCCATTTATAGTTACACGTAATGTTGCAGAACGCCATCAAAACAAGTCGATACCTCACACGAAGCCTGCGTTTTTTTTCGAAATCTCAGTCCTGCCCGTGACGCGCCGTCTTCAACCGGCGAACAGTTCGCTCAAGTGGAAGATGATTGCCTCACTTTGTTGCAGCTGCTAAATCATCAGACGGCAGCTCGCACAGCTCGTGACCTGGAGCTTTAAAACTCCCAGGACTGCCAGAAAGCTGGCGTTCGAGTCCTTGAGAGAGCCGTTAACCCTTCGACTGCCCGGTCCTGCTTTATAGGAGGCGTCTGTCAAAAGACCAAACGGTTATCTTCTGTAAAAGAGAACATTTATTGTAATAAGAGGAATCTATACATCATCATATGAACTGCATGGAGTTTCCCACACCTTCCGAAAAAAACAAAACAAAACACGGTTTAAAACAGTAACACCGGGCGTACGGGTTTCAAGAATATTCAGTCGTGTTACGTAATATAAATATTTGGTACAAAATATCACAAAGCAAAAGTAGTACATGGACATCATCTAGGCTCCCAAAAAACCAACCACTGTGACGACGAACTGTTTCATAAAACCACGATTATTTTTTTTCCTCTGTGTATGCATATGTGTGTGTGTGTGTGTGTGTGTGTGTGTGTGTGTGTGTGTGTACAACATGAGTTAGCATCACCTTTATTTTACAGTACATCACTGACAAAGCACAGGAATATTGCAGGTGAACTCTGAGCACCTAAACCACAAATATTTACCTGCTGCTCAGAAGCCGACTACAATCATATGTATATTCTTTAAAAAAAAAACAAAAACCCGAAAACAAAAAAAAACCAACCTCTTTTCATCTCCTCGATAACGGAGGCGGCGAATGCAATTCCAGAAATCATTTCTGTGGCTGGCACGGAGGGCGAAAATATAAGGGCGGTGATTTATTTTAACATCCCAGTCATAACTCAACATCGGACCGCTGCGATCATCATTCAGAGAGCGGATGAATCATCTGGGGTTTTCGTTTTCTAAAAATATTTATTTATTTATTTATTAATTATTCATTTATTATTATTATTATTATTATTTTATTATTTATTTTTTTTACATTTTTTAACTTTTTTATTACTAACAAAAACAGCACAGGACAGGAGAGGACGAGTCGAGGGATGTAGTTATTAGCGCGCGGCGTGCTAGATAGAAAGAAAAAAAACTTACACGGATTGATATTTCTACCAATTTTCTTTTTCTTTTTTTTGAAAAATAAAATAAATCCTAAGCGGGAGGTCGCTCTTGTAGGGAGACGCGTGTAATTTTTGTGTTTAGCGAGAGGTGATTTTGTAAATAGGCTCCTCGTGTAAGGGGTTGTAAGACGGCGGGATGTAGAGGAGATGTGTGCCAGAATGCGAGTCACATTTCCTGCCTATGAGCGAGGAGATAATTGGAAGCTTCTGGCATTTTCTCCAGTAGATGATGAAAACGGGTGCCAATCACGAAAACACCTTTTACCCGACCCAAATTTCTGAAGCGCCGTGTCTGCTCGGAAAAGCACTGACAGATGTGTGCGCATCCAAAAAAATACTGGAAAGTTATTAAAAGAAAAATAAAAAAAACAGAAAGAAAGAAAGAACGAAAAGCATACGTGTATATGTGTATATATATATATATATATATACACACACACACACACACATACACACTCAGTGCTTGGCTAATCAGAGCTCTGGATCGGTCCCGCTCGCTAACGAGTGGCATGCCAGATGGGCGTTTTTCTGCTTTCGCATCCCGCGTTCTGCGAAAACGCTGCGTCCTTTGGAAAAACCGGTTGGCTTTTCACGTTTAAGCCGTTTCTCGTGAAGGAGTCCGGAAGCCATCCATATTCCGTGCCCCTTCTTAATTCTGTAATGTCAGCTTTCGCCTGGGATTATCCGGAAATTTGCCTGGCGGTGACACCCTTCATCCCAAAGAGCTTCAGAAGTCCGCAAGTCACGTCACCGCTCCGTGTTCTTAAGCGTCTGCTTTGCGGAAAAAAATAAAAAAGTCTTCCTGTCTGCTGGATCGAGCTGGGGCGAAGGAGAAGGGCACTTTGTAAGAATTCCACTTGGTAAGAAACGCGACGCTTCGTAAGAATTCCACGTCACGCGACTTGGGGGAGCGTTAGGAGTCCCACTCGCTCTCGTCGGCCCCGTACATGTCGGCCAGCTTCCTGAAGCGCGGCCCCCACTCGTTCAGGTAGCTGTAGTCGTGCGGGGATTCGGATGATCCCGAGCCGAGCGAGCTGAGTGATTCGGCGACCGAGCCCTCACCCTCGTAGGCGTAGGTGGCTAGGGAGTCGTAAGGTGGTGCCGCCGGGCTGCTGTCGTGCTCCTGGACGCGCTGCGTGATGAAGTTCCTCACGTCCGAGTTGTCTCGGGACGTCACGACTGTCCGGCGGAGAGGCGGAGGCGGGTAGGGCGGCTCGGAAGGCACGACGTCGCGTCTCAGCTTGGTGCTTTCCTCCATGACCTCCGGGTGGCGCAGAGCCCCGATGTCGAACGCCTGCGTGTCCTCTTCGCCGCCGCCCTCGTCGTTGTAGCTCACCACGTTGTCCCGGACGTCCTCCTTGGAGATGATCAGGGGCTCCTTCTTCTTCTGGCGCTTCAGAGCAGCAAACAGCACAACGATCACTGACGAGAGAAGAAAATAAACAACACGCGCACGCGCACGGTGAGTGGGACGGATAATCGACAAGTCTCAAAGAGGTGGTGTACATTATCCAGGCTGCGTTCGTCCGTTCACAGTCTTTCGAGCGATGTGGACTTTCAATCGGTGGGATTATAAAAAAAAAAAAAAAATGTATATTTATCTATTTATTTATTATGTATTGATTTATGAATTCGGCTGCACGGAGCGTTCCATTAACAGCCTTGGATGCAGATTTGAAGGCCGAAAGAAAGAGAGAGGGAAAAAAACCCCAGCAAGAGTGAACTTAAAAAAAAAAAAAAAAAAAAAAAAAACGTCGAGAGTGAATGTAGAGTAGATTAAATGGTTGCTGAGGGACAGGCGCATCGCACTGTGTGCTCCAACAATAAAACGCTTGGTGTGTGGATGACGAGGTGTCACCTGGTACGCGGGGAAGATCTGGGAGATTTGAAAACATTTATGAATCCACTCCGGTGTCATATTTAGTTATTAAACATCCCTACATGTTCACGCCACTGGAGCACATCTGACGCCTGACGCGCGACCCAGAGTCGGATTATTTTCCCTTTTCGATGAGAAAAAAAATATAATATGACTTTAATGAGAATGGATTTGAAATCTACTCTTTGTCATCGCCTGATTGAAAGTCCAACGGCGTTCGCGCTTATCGGTCCGGAACGTTTAAGCGTGTCAGGGCTTTTTTTTCCCCCGCGCTTGGCTTTACTTTGCATTCTGTCCAGACGTGAGCATTTCAGACCACCGGAGTAGTAATTAATGTAATGGTGGACCAGACAAAGGATCAGGCTGACAGGCGGAGGGGTGCGAGCATGACAGAGAGCGCGGCGTCTCCCTGACAGTCGGGCTGAAGGATGAGTGCCTCGGAACAGCCCGGACAGGAGGCTAGACGGATGGAGCGAGCGATGAGCGGACTGCTAAAACCGCAGAAACACGACTCCTCTGCTGGACTTTGCCCCAGAGGAGAGAGCGGTAATTCGACCGGAGACTTCGGGAGGGAATTCGGTAATGTTGGATTATCTTGGCCTTGGCGCGGCGCATCCACTCGATCCCTCGGAAGCCGCCGTCGCCTTGGTTACATAAACACCATATTGGAGAATAACATCGCGGCGGTCACGTTTGCACCTCGCGGATTTAATGATTAAAGCCACGCCCACTCTGAACTGTTCTCGTTTGCATATATATATATATATATACAACGTTGTATATATAGACTCTACCAACATGCTTCTATTCCACATACAGGTGCAGGAGTCCCGACTTACGATTTTTCGAAATTACGATGCCGATTGCGATGCGCTAAAATTTTTTAAATATTTAGCAAATGTTTAAAATTCGTGCGCAGGCATCGCAGGCAGGCCAGCACAACAGCGTATCATGTACGCGGACGTTCGAATGACGCCCGGAAGTATGCGTACGACGCCTGGATCGCTTGCCTCACGCGATGCCTCGCTCTCTCCCACAACTCACGGTGTCACCTTGTGTATCGGTGTACTGTACAGTGCATTACCGCAGGGTTTTTTGTGTGCTTCAAGAGCTAACTTTAATTCAAAACAATGTCTTCTACAGGAAAAGACTCCTCAGTAGGCGGGGCTAAGATAGGCTGAGATACCTAAGCTAGGCTAAGTGGTTCAATGCAGCGGTTCGACATACGATATTGCGACTTACGATGGGTGTGGCCAAACGCATCTCCATCATAACTTGAGGACTACCTGTACACAGACGAGTGGGTGCGTACCGACCCCTACTCTTGTTGCTTGTGGGCGTGGCCTGGGAGCAGCCCGAATATCTACGTTCACACTTCACGTCCTCGGCTTTGTTTTCCGTCCTGGAGTCGGTTTGCAAAGCTAATGCAGGGTAAGACGCCGCCCTGCGATCTTAACACTCTCGTACCTTGTGCACGAGGGCGGGGTCGTTCTCGAAGACACCACGCCCATCAGGATGAAAATATCATCGAGTATCATAGGGAGCCTCGTGTTGATTTACAGCGAGTCTTAAATCTAAAATGAAACATGAGACGGGACTGCGCTCCTGAAATCAGCGCCGCCTGTAGTTTTTGCTCCCTTCGATTTGTCGACTTCGAAAGTCATTTTTATTATTATTTTTTTTTTATTATTTAAATTTTCACGTGAAACTTACGAAGCAGGATGAGGACGCAGAGCAGGATAGCCACCAGCGCTCCAGTGCTGAGTCCGGCCGTGCCGCTCAGAGCCTCGGCGTTGCACAGCTCCATGTTTCCGTCTCGGTCGCACGTACACACGCGCACCGTCAGCGTCCCCGTGCTACTCATCGTGGGGACGCCGCCGTCCGAGATCACCACGCCGACCAGGTGCGTGCTTTTCTGCGCCCGCCGGAAACCCGTCCGTCGGGTGTAGATGCCTGCGGTGTTGTCTGTGGGAGACAGGTCCGGGCGCTCGGTTACGCGTTCGACAGAGCTCATGAGAGCTGTGTGACAGCGTGTAAATCTCAAGAAAAAAAAACCCAAAACGAAACCAAGCCCAGGGAAAGGGAAAAGGAAAGGTAATAACTCACCTCCGTTGTCTCGCACTGAGAAGTTGGCCTTCATGGAGCTCTCCGGCGCCAGTGTGAAGAAAAAGCGGTGGCCGCCTGACGGCTCGTCCCGATCCGCTGCCGTTATGGTTTGGATTTTCTGAGGCACAATACAGAGAGAGCGGTACTTGAAAAATGGCTTGTATGAAAGGAACCACACACACACACACACACACACACACACACACACACACACACACACACACACGCTCAGTGGCTTGCTGACTTCAGTTAAATGGAAAACAACGGCTGAATTGTCCTCGATGGCCGTTGTGTAATTTGTACTAATTAGTGTTGCATATACAAATCAATTGCATTAGAGTTCCAATGAGCCGCACCGTTTGTTTTCCACAAATCATTTTTAATCCGATTTGTAAATGCGGTAAAAAATATTTTACATTCAGAATGTCTTTTCCTTCCTGTGTCCTTCCTTCTTCACTGCACACACACACACACACGCACACACACACACACACACACAAACACTGGAGAGCTCGCGTTGGAAGTGAGGATAGCTATCGGCTCAGCCGTTGAGCCCAGAGTTGTCTTGTGTGGTTAGCAAGGGCAACTCGAGGTTAAACGCCCTCGTTCAAGGACACGTCGGAAATTTAATCAGCAATCCTCTGTTGCTTAGTGGGTTTCTGCCCGTCGGGCATAGCAACCGGCCGGACTCGTCACCTTCCCGCCCTTCGGTGGCGCCCAATCAGCTTTTCATTATATTCTAGTCAAATGTATGACTCAGTCTTCACGCGCGTATTCCCGAATCGCTCTCTAAAAGACTCCCGAGCGCCGGACGTGTCAGACGTGGAGTGGGTCTCTCGACGTGAACAGATAAGCTGGGCGTTTCAGAG
The DNA here is from genome assembly GCA_030068335.1 of Chrysichthys cranchii. NCBI lineage: Eukaryota > Metazoa > Chordata > Actinopteri > Siluriformes > Claroteidae > Chrysichthys > Chrysichthys cranchii. Next base: position 1,540,091 of record JAQMCW010000018.1, on the reverse strand, counting down.
TCGGGCGTCGGCCGGGGGTGGGCGGATCACCGAGCGGCGTGATGATGGACAGCGGGGGAGGTGTGCGGAAAGGTGGTTATTATAAAGCGCCTCTGATAAGTGACAGCACCTGTCATCCGGTGCGACACTTAATCTCATCGAGCATGACAGAAAAAGGTCTCGGCGTCTAATTCGCCAGGGCGAAATACTCATCGCGGATCCTTATCTCCATCCGGAGGTCGCGCCGTGTTCGACAAACCGCACTCGGAGCGTCGCTTCTTATCTCGGAATTGACACGGTGGCCCCCGGGGACAACCGTTATCGTCTGTTAAAAAAAGAAAAGAAAAAGAAAAAAAAAACAAATCGAGACTTTACCTGACCGGATTTAGCGTTTTCACACACGAAGGTCTCGTAGAAGGAGGCCAGCTCCGGCGGGTTATCGTTCACATCCAGGACACGGATGTAGACGGGCACTCGACTCATCTGCTGGGGGTTATCTGAGAAATCAAAACACACACACACACACACACACACGCACAACGTCCACTTAAAAGTAGCCTGAAAGGCGAGAAAGTAGATATTTATCCAAGTTAACACCAGGCACGTATTCGTTAGGAGTAATTACATTTACTGCCTTTCAAATTTAATTCGTTTCTGTCAAGCGGAGAGAAAGATTCGATGATGAGATAATTTTTAAATTCTGAATTCCACACTTTCAACAACAACAATGTGACACTAAGGCATATTTGGCCATAATGCGCTTTAATGGACTCACATTTAACCAGTGCATCTCATAAGAGTAAAATAAAACACTCCGTGCTGGGCCGTTTTACGAAAATAATCACTCAGCGATGGGACGGGATGTACGATTAGGGCCACACGTGAAGAAAAAAATATATTTTTGCCATGACGAGATTAAAGTCAACATTCAAGTCGAAATGTGGAGAATAAAGTTGAACTCAGACCGATCGATTGGCCGACGACTCGACGTGGCTCGTGGAGATGATTTGGTCAAATTGGACTTCAGAATCGGGTTTAGTGGTAACGAAATCCTGGCTGTTTTAGCGCAGAACCACAGAGTGATCATTAGTGTAAGGACACTGAAAAGGTCCTAAGAGGAATTAATCTTAGTGTAAAAAAAAAACAAACAAACAAAAAAAACCACCCCTCTGTTTCCAACTGTACCTCTGGCACTGGAGACTCCTTCCATAAATGTGAAATAAACACACTGCGCAAGATTTCAATTTCAAAAATGTCAACAATTACACAGGTTTTTGACGCGTTCACGTGAGTGACCTGTTACCACAGAAACAATAATGCATTCCAAACGAGCGTGGACCTGTGATTTGCGTCCGCAGTTCGTGTTCATTTTCTACCGCTTCATCCTGTGGGGATCTCGGTCCCGTTGACCCTGGCGTGGATGCTAGTTTGAGTATTTCACACATTCTTATGGGATTTTCACACACAACAGTCTGTAGAGTTTATACCGACTGGTGTGAGAAACAAAAATGGTCCGGCGTGTTGATGAGAAAGGTCCGACGGGATGGCTAGGGGAACTCAGATAACCACTCTTTACAGCCGCAGTGAGCAGAAAAGCATCTCAGGAAGTCAAACGAAGCAGACTCACCAGCTTAAGATCACACCGGGTTCCTCTTGTGCTGGTGTTAGCCAAGAACATGGATCTTAGATATAACAATGGTTTGGCTGACCCAAACTGGACACTTGGACACTTCACTCACTCGTCTTCTGGCGCGTAATCTTGTTCAGGGTCGTGGGGGGAAGCTGGAGCCAATCCCAGGGGACTTCGGATGGCAAGAGAGAGGCGGGGTTACACCCTGGGCGGGTCACCGATCCAACGCAGGGCGACACACCGAGACGGACACCCATCCACACTCACAATCACACCTACGGCTAATTTAGAGTCGCTAATTAGCCTAATCCCCTCTGTGCATGTCTTTGGACTGTGGGAGGAAACCGGAGTACCCGGAGGAAACCCACACGGACACGGGGAGAACATGCAAACTCCACACAGAATGACGGGGATCGAACCCAGGACCTTCTTGCTGTGCGCCGACAGTGCAGTATGGTCAGGAAATTCCGTTGAACGGCACCGAGGTGTAACGTTTATAACGGCTGAATGAATCATACGCGAGCTAAAGTGAGGGCATTAGCATTAGGAAGATTAGCGCATGCTGTAAATAGGATCCATCTGCGTGACCCAGGACATGCTCTCAAGATGTCTTTTTCACGTTTTTAATAAAAACCCTCGTGCTTGAGCGTTCTTCTGTTTAAGGTTCTCACAAGGAGCCAGGATTCGCCCCGGATGCCCTTGCGCGTCCCATTTCAATCTAATACCAGGGTGATATTTTGACAGATGGGGGGGGGATAAAGAAAGAAAGAAATAAACAAAAGTGTGTGCGTGACTTACTGAACTCGGACGCGATCACAGAAATATTGTGCCAAGCGAGGTCTTCGCGGTCGAGAGGCTTCTGCAGGAATATGGACCCGTTCCCGGCGTGCACGTTAAATATCCGGTCCACGTCTGTGTGCCGATCAATCGTGTACCTGGAAATGACACCATCCTCTGAATCAATACTCCTTAGTGAGGAGCGCTCTTGCTGTGGCGCTGCATACTGAACGAAGAATAATGCTTCCTACAAGGTAACTTCACGTTCGCTACGAAACACGGGCCGCTGCCTGGAGGACACGGGCATGGGTGACAGCTTCGAAAAGCAGAACTGATTACACCCAGCCGGCCTGAAGGCCGTTCGCGGCCCGGGCCCATTTGTTCTGGGTTCAGCAGGAGTCTGCGATATTGCTCTTTCAGACGCAATCATTCAGCGGGATCGCTCCATTTGCTAATTATCCTCCTGATGTTCAGCAAGACCGCTCTGCCCCATCACGGTGCCCCGGATGTCTGATAATTACCTGCCCTCAAGTCCTGCTCCCTGTCCGCCGCTCAGGCTCTCTAATTGCGCCTCTTTCTCTTCCCTCTTATTTACCAGCATCTCCGGAGGGGAACAAATAAAGGAGCCATTTATTGTAGAAACGAATATCTTCATTTATTTTCATAATGGAAGCTTATTACAATTAATTCAATACGAAGTCACAAGCGGGGGACCTTTCGAATTAAAAGAGCACGCGGCGCGGATGTGTTCGGTCTCCGCTCGCATTCAACCCGTATAAAGAGGAGCCCTGCAGGTGAAGGTCATTTAGATCGATGGGAACGGGCGTTTCAGAGACTCGCGCACTCGCACGGAGCCTTTTGTGCGCGCGGATGAATTGCGTATTGAGAAAAATAAAAAGTAGATAAATTAAAAAAAAAAAAAAAAACATGGAGAGAAACTCGGACATGGATGCTCTGGGGAAAAACACGGGAATTCAGCATGACCCGCGCGCAAGGGTATATTATTATTATTATTATTATTGCTATTATCGTCATTATCATTACTATTCTTATTAGCATCATGATTATTCAGAAAAGAAAAAAGGACCTATTATAATGGAAATGTGAATCAAAAGGACTTCCTTGTGAAATCCAGTTCGGCGTGGATGTTTACTTTAGTCCGTACGACTTCACTGATTTCACTAATTAGGCTGGCTCATTATCTAGAGAGAGAGAGAGAGAGAGAGAGAGCTCATTACTGAAATCAGGTGCTCCTGTCCGGGGGACTCGGAGTGCTCCGGTGTGAAATGTTCAAGGTGTAATTACCTAGTCTCAAAATATCACGCTTTCGGGGTATCGGCGGTATGGATTGAATGTTTAAACACGCACGGCGGGCCTGAAATCTCGCCACGTCTTTGTAGGTTTTAACCCCGAAACGGATCGCAAAAGAAAACACATTTCTGAGGACGTCGTTCCCGTGACATCTCGTCCGTGTGTATCGCGTCGCCGCCATCGGCAAAAACACGGCGTGCCTCGGAGCCAAATGGGATCCGCCCGTTTGGTTCTGTTGCCGTCAGCGACGACGCCTTTGCCCGTGCGCTTGATATCTGGCGTGTGTACTGACGATATTCCGAACTACATCTACATCCAGGACTGGGCGATATGACCATATGATATTGGCATCGCGATATATTACGTCGCGATACACTTTGCGGAAATATCGTGAATGAATATTGTGATATCTTTTTAGAATTAATTTTTTTTTGTATAAAATTTCATTGAAATTACACACGGTTTCGAAGCAGCTGAATCCAAGGTTCACATTTTCTTGCTTTCTTTTTTTTCTTTTATTTTCTTTTGTTCTTTTCATCTGAACAGGCTGTTATTTTGTAGGTAACGTACACTCACGGGTTTTTGCGGGTTCTAAATGCGACGCTGTCGAACTTTCTACACGAGTGAATACCTACACCGTGATAGATATCTTCTTCGAGTATCGTGATACGATATATTGGTCATATTGCCCATCCCAGCCTACAGCGCCTCATCAGCAATAATACATAGAAATGCATTTTAACCCTAAAATAAGCTTCTGCTCGTCCTCTCATACACGTGAAACTGTCCCTGGAAGAGTAGAGTTTAAAAGCGTACTTGACTGGGCTGCGGCGCGCGTCCTGATCCACGGCGCTGACCGACCCGATGGCGGTGCCCACAGCCGCGTCCTCTGCCAGCTCCATCACGTAACTGGGACGTTCGAATCTCGGAGGCTCGTCCATGTCCTCCACGTTGACCCGCACCGTGGTCAGGTCTTTAGCGTCCACGCTGACGTAGCGTGGGTCCGGGTGCGTGTTGCGCACCTGTACCTGCAGTGTGTATGACTTCTTTTTCTCGTAATCGAGAGGCTGCGGAGAGAGAAACAAAGCACCCACGTTGTGTACGCGGTTCAATCAGGACAACGCGCAGGCCTGCTGAGCTGAGATAAGTCATTATTTCACAGCAGGCACTTCTCTAATGAGAAGGTAGTCAGGGATGCACACGTAGCGGGTGGGCCAAATAAACCGGCTTTACCTTTCTGACACTGAGGACGCCGTTCTGGGTGGCCTTGTTAGCTGTTATTGAGAAAACATCCACGCCGTCTCCGCCCACCAGCGTGTAGTCCATCTCGGCGTTCGGCCCGATGTCGGCGTCCAGGGCTCGAACTTGGCCGACCGCGGTGCCGGGCTCGCTCAGCTCAGGAACGCTGAACTGATACACACCTTAGAGGAGGAGATCACGTGCTTTAGCTTCTGATACGGACGTACACGGTGTGCTCATATTATTTCGAATGTAAAGCCACTCTGGAATATCGGAAAAGTTTGGAGTTGGATATTGCGCTGTTTGGAGTTAGCGGTATTCGTTCCTCATATTTGAAGCTGGGGACAAACTAGCTTAGCCACGACAAAAAAAACCCCAAAAAAACTCCTTTAGGAAAAGGTTTTTGATTTAGTCCGTATGTTTAACCAGAACACACTTCGTGATTTCCTAAGGCTCCTCAGTTGGTCATCTGAATGGGTTGTTACTATAGAAACAATAGCGTTTTATTAATCTTAGTCTCTATTAGCGTGCTGAACTACCTACCGGTTTTGCCGTACGTTACCGCACTACACAAGCTGTGACTTTCCCGCCTTGTTCGATTTCTACATCTGTAGCCCTAGTGATAAATTAACGATTTGTCCAACCCGGATATGCGCGTGTAATCTGTCGGAATTTGCTGAAGCACGCTGATGAGTTATTCTTTGTCATCCGGTGTGCGCGGACTAAAAATTCATGAAGTAAATCCTCGGCAAACAGCGGTAAGAGGTGTGCTGAGAGTTTTGTCTTCGCAGTGTGTGCTGTAGCGCAGTGCTGCGGTCTTACTCTGTGCAAACTGAGGAGGATTGTCGTTCACATCAGACAGCGTGATGTTGACTATGGTGGAGCCCGTTAAGCCGCCTCTCTGGCCCGCCATGTCCTTGGCTTCGATCACTACCTGGTAATGCTCCCTCTGCTCTCTGTCCATGTCCGAGGGCCCTAAGGCTGTCCGGATTATGCCTGAAGGAAACACGGGTCTGTGTGGGCTGCTTGTTGTTTTTCCTCTCACACACACACACACACACACACACACACACACACACAGTAATATATACACAGAGAGAGAGAGAGAACGAGAAAGAGAAATGCACTTTGCTCTGTTTTTCTGTGAAAGCTCCATAATGTCCTGATCATCATTACGTGCTATGGAGACGCTTTAAACCTGAGTGTGCTCTGCCACAGGATGACGACCGTGGAGCTACGAGGCTCGGGGGTGGGAGCTAAAAACCATGCTCTCTGTGATGGAAACCTGGTTAAAAACCTCTATGTTTTGGAGAAGCGCACAGCTCGTTGCGTGCACGCTGACCCTTATGTTGCCTTGGAGATTGTAATTGGCATCAGCAGCCTCGACTGGGATGCAGCTGCAGGTAGTGAATTATCTGGGATGAGGGATAGAGGCGGGTGCTGGGGCGTTACTTTCTGCAGCCGAGCCAAACAGACTGTGGGGCGACCGAGCGGTCCAAAGCCTCTACGTCATACATAAGGTTGTAATCCAGTCTAACGAATGAATTTGGAATCTGGGACTTCGAACTGAAAATCAGCTTGTGGCTGAATTAAACGGTACAAAAAAAGAGCAAGTGTCTGGTTATACCACTAGGGGGCAATAAACTCGAGGCTGTAACCAGCTACCGGATTCGGTGGTATCTTCAAATATCGGATCGTATCATATCACAGATACCATCAAATATCCTATACAGTGGCGTCATCAAATATCATTTCGTATTGTATTATCACTGATACAGTGGTATCGTCAAATATCGTATCGTATCATCACTGATACAGAGGTATTGTCAAATATCGTTTCATATCGTATCATCACTGATACAGTGGTATCGTCAAATATCGTATCGTATCATCACTGATACAGAGGTATTGTCAAATATCGTTTCAT
>JAQMCW010000018.1:1467755-1479477 GCA_030068335.1 Chrysichthys cranchii | reverse complement strand
CTGAAAAGAAGAGGAGATGCTACACCATGGGAAACACGCCCCTGTCCCAACTATTTTGAGACCTGTAGCAAGCATCAGATTTGAAATAAAATTGTAAAATTTCTCAGCTTAAACATTTGTTATGTCATCTGTGTTCTGTTGTGATTAAAATATTGGCTCATGCGATTTGAAAGTCGTTTAGTTTTCATTTTATTCAAATTTAAAGAATGTCCCAACTTTTCTGGAATTCAGGTTGTACAATCCTAGGAGACGTACATTTAGACGAGGTATATTTGTGTCGTTATTATAAGGGATGCTTTAGAACTTTCAAATTTCTCCCTTTTACTTTTTTTTTGCACCACGGCTCTTTTTTTAAAAAAAAATTTATTCTGGATCCTGGTAAAGCTGGAACAGAGGAGTTTATTCTTTTTGTGATTTTTCCGGAACATTACAGGGCGGGCCATGAAAAGTAGCCCCGCCTCCGATACCGGTGCCACGCTCTTTGGAGGAGGCCGTAGCCCCTTTCTCTCCGTCTGTCGCCTCATGTGTAGGTGCATTGACATGAATGGGAACAAATTTCAGCAAATTTTTGTCGTGACTTTTGTTTATGTGAATAAAACCAATTTATTTGCTCGAACATCTTATCTTCCTGTCGCCGGAGGCGGGCTTCTTCTTCGTGGCCCACCCTGGATAAATGGGTGACAATATTGTGTGACATTCTTTAATAAATAAAACATTGTAATTGTTGTCAAATTGCTGTTGTTTGAGAGAAATAGAACACTTTGGGACATGATGTTATAGCAAAGTACTTTGTATTGTTGGGGTTTTTTTTGTGTGTGATTATTTTTTTTTAATAAACTGAGAGAAAAAAAATTGTTTTTTAATGATTTAGATAGCATAAAGGGACCAGTATATTGGAACTTTTCATGCTAGGATTTTGCAAAGAAAATTAAAAAAAAAATGTTCAGTGACTACAGAGAAAAAAAGTCTATACCATGAGAACATTCGCCCTGTATGTACAAGGACGTAAGCTGTAGAGCTGTCGTTTTTTTGCTATAATGTGCTTTCTGACCTTGAATATACGACACTATACCCCGCGATATCCTGAACATTTGTCCGAAAGAGATTTCTCCTAACCTGTGTTGCAGAGGAATTGCAGAAGATTGCGGCATGTCACGTTCATGTTCATGAATAAAATGGAAAACGTGCAGGGGTTGTTACATGTTGTGTGATTGTCAGAACTTCCTTCAGCACAGTGGTAGTTTTTGTATTATCACCATGTCTTGAACACACACACACACACACACACCCACACACACACAGAAAGAGAGAGATCTCTCACATGGTCCTGCTGCTCGCCCGACACACCTTCACGTTGTCGACGTGACCATTTCCCTCCTGTTTTGTTAAATAATAATCGCAGGTTAAAATGAATGTCACGTCGTCTCACTCCTGCCCTCTAACCGTATCTTCCTTTGTTGTTTATCACCCAGCTCTGACACCGCCGTGAATTTCTCAAGATATTCTGAAGTGGTTTATCAGTCAGAAAAAGGTCAATCTGCTTTATGAACAAACATTTAACGGCAGTGATGGAGTAGAACGAGAGCAAGAAAACCTGATAGGGTTTCCCTGCTTCCTTCCTATCGAAGCCTCAGGACAGAGGAACACACATCAGTGCATTTAAAAAGCGATGATGTGCGCTATTAATCACACTGCCATTAGCACAGGCTTTTCCTCTGGACGCAGCAAGACACAGAGCCACATATCGCTAGGCTAAAGGCAGCGCACTACCTTACAAAACAATCCAAAAAAATCTTTGGACTAGTATTTTTCTGAATTAAATTACTCCCCTAACCTTAGCACTGATCATTTGGTGTCTCAAATTAGCAAATAATACTCTCCTTTCAAAATATTAGCTCGAGACTAAGTATAAGTAGCATCTAAGGTTGAGTTTTTACTGCTAGGGTTTGTTTGATTGGAATTGTAAGGTAAAAAGTTGGTCATTCGGTGAAAATTGTTATTGCTAGGCTAAAGAAAACTAAATATGCTAAATTATTACAGGGAAGAATATTTTGCCTGGATTTTTATATTTATTTTTTAAAAATGAATGCTAATTATTCTCAATAGCAACACTTTCCTGTGGTAACTTTAGCTAGTTAGCTAGTTAGATTATAGCATCTAAGATTGAATTGTTACCACTACGGGTTGTTGGACTGAAGTTGTGAGGTAAAATGTTGGTAATTGTGGTGAAAATTGCTAGGCTAGGCTACAAACAGCTAAAGATGATAAACTACCTCAGAAAAAAAAATCTTTTGAATGGATTTTATTGTTTGTTTTAAACTTCAGTGCTAAAATTCAGCGCTTTGAGCTCAATAGCAGTCCTCTCTTGTGGTAACTTTAGCTAGCTAGCAAGTTAAATTAGCATCTAAGGTTGAATTTTTCCCAGTACACTTTGTTTGATTGGAGTTGTGAAGTAAAATGTTGGCGATTTTGGGGAAAATCACTAACGCTAGGCTAAAGATAGCTAAAGATGATAAACTACCTCAGAAAAAAAAATCTTTTGAATGGATTTTATTGTTTGTTTTAAACTTCAGTGCTAAAATTCAGCGCTTTGAGCTCAATAGCAATCCTCTCCTGTGGTAACTTTAGCTAGCTAGCAAGTTAAATTAGCATCTAAGGTTGAATTTTTCCCAGTACACTTTGTTTTATTGGAGTTGTGAAGTAAAATGTTGGTGATTTGTTGGAAATTTTTTATTTTCTCTGGGCTCAATAGCAATACTCTCTTGTGGTAACTTGATCTAGTTAGCGTGTTAAATTTGTGTCTAAGCTTGACTTGTTACTTCAATAGTTTGTTAGATTGGACTTGTGAAATAACATTTTGGTTATTTTGGTGAAAATTGCTATTGCTACATACAATAAAGCTAAATATGATACAGTACCTTTAAAAACAAAACAGAAAAGCTTTGCTTCTGGATTAAATCACTACTCTAACTTCGGTGCTAATCATTTTGTGTGGTCAAGCTAGCTAGCAATACAATCCTAGTGTAACTTTAGCTAGCTGCTTAGTTAAATTAGCACCTAAGGTTAAATTGTTACTATTAGAATTCCTTCAAAGAGAGTTTGATGATTAGCATATAATGTGCAATTTCTCCTAATGAAATATTTGTGAAGGTTCCAATAGTAAACCGTTTAACCAACTTTGAAAAACAATGGTGTGCACTATTAATCAAACACATTCGAGCTGGGATTTCCCAGGACGTATTGAAGCTCAGAGCTACTTATCACTAGGTTAATGATGGCAAAAGATGACAAACCATCTCAGAAAAAAATCTTTTTCAAAACTTCAGTGCTAATTATTCCCTCAAACTAGCTCTCCTGTGGTAACTTTAACTAGCTAGTTAAATTAGCCTCTAAGGTTGAACTGTTACTTCTAGATTCAACATGCTTTTTAATGCTGTAAGCAAGCTGCTAACATTTTAGCTAAACGCCGTATTGTAAGTTTCATGTGAAGGTGCTAGGCGGAATTTGCTTTGGTAACACGAACATTTACGTACAATCTTTTCTCACAGAGTTATTTTTTATTTGCGACCAGACACGGACTGAACCGAACGAATCGTTCAGCTGAACAGAATCAAACGACTCAAGTCACGGAAAAGCCTCAGATGAAGATAAACGTTTTTACAAGACAGTTTTACGCTCAAACGTTCAATTCAGATGTGACTCAATCGGATGTCAGGATTATAAGATTTTTATTCCTGAAATCTTTCTGAATTGGACTTTTATGAGCACCACGTTTCTTTTGTTCATGCTCCCGTGAACAATTTAAGAATAAATTTGGTTGTATCCAGCTTTAGACATGAGGCAAAAAGTCTCTATTGAAGAGAATTAAAAACACACATAAAAAAAAAAACTCTGTCCAAAAACTACATCAGCTAATCTGTTTGAGAGCCAGAATAACTCCACAAATCCACATGAGGCGAGTGTGTGATGATTTAAACATGCCGTTTGCACAGTTTGTCTTGGCTGAGAGATGAAATTCGGGATAATGGGAACTCTGTGTTCAGTAAATTTCATTTTTTTCCCCTCCTATTATTTTAAGGGCGGATTGTTAATACAGGACCATTCCCCATTCTCGTGTCCTCTTGAGTTTCATTCCTACACGATAACTTGGCAGGAGACGTGTGTGTGTGTCCCCCCCCATCAGTAATACAAATCTATGTTTTTTTTTAATATCCATAATATTGAGAACCAGTCCTAGCTTCCAGTTTCTGCCTCATATCTCTCATGGTTCATGGTTTCTTGGTTGTGTACCGTTTCTCCAGGAGTCATGATGTGCTTCAGGATGCCATGATGCACAAAATGGATTTCAAATAAAATACCACAGTTGCAAATTTAATATTGTTATATTCATACACGAAGCAAGGTTGGCATGGCACAATGGTAATGCTAATCATAATAATTAAAAGAACATAATGAATAACCATAGTTTCTGGATCTGTCCCTGACCAGAATAAAACGCTGAACATTAATAAACGAGTGAATAAGAATCATGTTCACGTAATGCTGCTTTATGGAAATGTATTTATTTCAAAATTCACTCAAGGTGATTGCTAACTGGTGTAAGAGTTTTCTGTATCATATGTCTTTATGAGAATATCTTTGCTGCTAATCCTGGAAAAACAAAACAAAACATATTGTTCTGGAACGTTTTGAGGAAGGACTTTTAGGACAAGAAAACAAAAATGTCCGAAAAAAAAAAAAAAATCCATTAAATTCAAGGCGAAGAGCTTTCAAACCTCCCGAATGCCAGTGTAATTAAATAAAAAAACGGCACTAATCGGACAGGAATTACATTCACACAGGAACGCTGGGTAATTCCACCATTTCCAGGTTTTCATGTCAGGGATTGTTTTCCCCTCTCACCATGAGCAGCGGCCGTATGATGGGTTTTTTGAGCCACTCCTCCCGTGATGATTTTAGTCCCATTGGGATCAACACATCAGCGATTCTAAAACGTTTACCTCCACTACTCTTTGGATTTAGTCATCAATCACACGTATCTCTCTTAAACGCTTCCTGAAACAGGAAATCGGATTAAACTGGAGCACCAGCTAGGGGTATAAAGCCACTTTATATTGACATACACCACAATATCATGTCACTTTAAGCTCACAAGAAATGAACGGATGAGCGATAAATAAACATAACCCAAAATATATCATCAGTGACCCAATATTATTTTCTATATGTAAATAAAACACCGTATGATCACGTGATGCACGTTCACTCATCCTCCGGATGTTCGTCATTTAATTGCCATCCACACAAAGGGACAGCGCTATCTCAGAGGAGACATGTAAAAATGTTGTCGCAGACGTCAGCAGGTGAAATTAATCCCGTCCGAATAGGGCTTTATGAAGTGTAAATTATAAGCTTGTGTCATCCATCAGACAGGATCATCCTCTAGCTTCTTTGATAACAGGTATAATATCGATCTCTCTTGTTAACAGGATCCGGTTTGTTAAGCGTGGACTACATTTATTAATTTAAACAGCACTCGTGTCAGATTTTAAAGTGAGGATGAGCCTGAGCTCTACATGTGCTTTTAATTAGTTTCCTATTTTAGATTTTTTTGTAAAACCTCATTGGGAACAGGAGAAATGAGAAAATTGCTAAATATAGCAGAAAAAGGAATTGTCTGAGGTGCAAGGTTGGATGATGAAGCCTGATGGAAACAGGGTTTTGGAATAAATTATGACGTAGTGAAGGTGTGCTTCAGTTATTCCATGAAATACTCGACATACCAAATATTAAAAATCGCAGGTTCTTTTCGTTTATTTGTTTTTCTTTTCAGTTTTTTTTGTCTTTTTAAAAATTAGCCCCACATTCAGTCCTTAAGCTCCATTCCAAAGCAGATGGACGCCATAAAAACCCTTTTAAATAAAAACCTGAAAAAAAACCCCTCCTTTTTTCCCCTGCAACACTTTAATAAAAGAAAAACAAGAAATCTTTCAATTCTTCCCCTAAAAGCACGTAGGAGATCCATTAGGCCCGAGACAACAGATGGGCGATGGTCAAACGCACTTGGCGTCCCCCAGTCAGCCACTCAGTGTGTTATTACCTTGGCATGACTGACATATCCGTTACCCAAAGCAATAGCGCGAGAATGTTTATTAGCAGCTCTCCCGCTAATAGCAGACGCCATAACAGCAGAGCAAACAGGCAGAGTGGAGGAGGCCACCGCTGCGCTAACGCTCACAGCGGAAAGCTAAACGCAAGTGACCTTGAGGCAGGCGAGACAGAGACTCCTGCCTGACAATTACAGGGGAACTGGGAGGCTTTTAAAAAGCTCACAGCTCTGCCTGGAGTTTCGGCCGTGACCTTAAGTGCAACGGCGAATGTTATAACCATCCCATCCAGGCGGAACGGTTAGCGTGGGATTTGGCAGTACTGAAAAGATTTATTTATTTATTTTTATTTATTTTTAACCATCTGTTCTTCAAACAGGTTCTTTCAAACTCTCTAGGAAGTACGTCAAGAAAAACAAAAACTATCTGAATCAGGAAATCCATCTAACAGTCCAAATGGCTGCCATGATTTACGGGTCTAGATCCGTTTCGAAATGAATGTAGTATAGATAAATGTAGGCCCATTTCTCAGAAAAAATAAATACTATGAAGAAATGATTGCCCTTTAGGATAAAACAGTGCTGGATAGAATCACACGGGTGCTGAAAACTATAGTATCAGTGCTAAATAAAATCATATCAGTGAATAACCAAATCATACCGGTCCTAAATCAAAATGTACCAGTGCTGAACCAGATCAAATCAGCGGCTGAATTGAATTGTATCAGGTGCTTAACTGAATCATATGAGGGGCTTAAATGAATCATATCATATCAGTGGCTGAATTGAATTGTTTTGGTGGTTGAACTGAATTGTATTAATGACTCAATTGAATCGTATCGGTGGCTATATTGAATCGTATCAGTGGCTGAATTGAATCGTTTTGGTGGCTATATTGAATCGTATCAATGGCTGAATTGAATCATATCGGTGGCTGAATTGAATCGTATTGGTGTCTGAATTGAATCGTTTTGATGGCTGAATTGAATCGCATCAGTGGCTGAACTGAATCATATCAATGGCTGAATTGAATCGTATTAGTGGCTGAACTGAGTCATATCGATGGCTGAATTGAATTGTATTGATGGCTGAACTGAATCATATCTGTGGCTGAATTGAATTGTATCAATGGCTGAATTGAATCGTATCAATGGCTGAATTGAATCTCATTGGTGGCATATCAATGGCTGAAATCAGTGCTGAAATTAACTATATCAAGATTATTGATTAAATCATATTTAGTGGATTTAATATCAACCACTAAAAAGTGGTTATCAAACCATCACTTGATTAAGTGTCTTGTTTTTGTATGATATCGAACAGATGCACATCATATCAGCTGATTTGCTACCGCTACACAGGAGCTGGGAAACTCTTAGCAGGCTAGTCAACGCTGCTCACTGTTCAGAACACAAGACCTCCGACTACTGGTGCGAAATTTCACATGACACGCGAGATAAACATTTTTACAACTCAGTTGCAGGGATTAGTTTGTTGGGGATGATAATGTGGAATGCAGCATACCGAGTCTGTGATGTGGACCTGAAAGGAAACAGGCGAGTCTGAAGTAAAAGGAATCAAAATAATAAAGTCGAGGCGTCAGAGAAAAAGCCAATATTGGTCAAAACTTGACTTTTTGCCTCAGTGGCGTCTGACGGATTTTCCCAGGCCTCCTTGCATATTTTCTTCAGCCAACTTTCAGGAAATTGGCTTAAAAAGTTGCGAGTGCGTTAATACTTGCTGACAGAAGACAGCGATGCTATCAGGGTGATGAGATATAACCTGGCAGTATAAGAATACCCAATCATTTTATCGTCGAGAAAAAAAAATAATAAAAAATCAGATCTTGGTCAAGCTTGTGCAGTCCTGTGTGATATCAAAAAGCTCGCTTTGCTTGACTCCTCTGCTTTTTACCTGAGAAGTGTTTGATAAAAGGACACACCAGGCCATGTTCTCTCGCCTGCTCCAGCTCCTCGTGTTGAGATAAGAGACGGAGGCTGGGGAGCGAAATAACGATGAAAGCGCAGCTGAGGTTTTCTGTGTTAAGCCAAGATAACAGCAATGACTTCCCTCCTGTATCGCAGCGTGTCTGTCCTCCTGTTAAACTACGGCGCAAACACGCTTCCCTTTTTGCTGCTCGGGAGTTTCAGTCGGGATATTTTAGTACTAGAGCGTGTCTGGCGAAAATTGCGTTTTTCATTTTTCATCATTTTTGCAAGTCGTGTTGCATCAATAGGTGCGACGAGATGCATTGATCACTTGCTTAAATTGGCCAGAAGCAGGGCCTCGAATGGACATCACAATCGATTTCGCTCAACACACACACACACACACACACACAGCCAGATATTTGTAGTCTGTCTCTGTGTGTGCCAAAGGGACCACTGTGGATTTGCACTGATTGTCCCGGCTTTTTACCTCCTCGCTCTGTAAAAGCAGCCAGAACTCAGGATTCAAAATAAACAGGGGTGGACGAGATGATAAAAATATCACGATACAAATTGTGTTGTTGCATTTTTAAAAAGCTGTTCCAATAATCATGCATTTGGTATTATTTATTAATAAATTCATAATACATCTATTTAGATATTTTTTTTTAATGTGAAAATAAATAAATATATATATATATCGGCAGAAGGAAATAAAATAAAATGAAAATCTCTTTAAAATTTCACATTTTAAAAATTCGACATTTTAAAGACCACATCTCCCGACGCCAGTCAGGTTAGAGTTATGTAAAAAATAAAAAAATAAAAAAATAAATAAATTAGAAAATAAAAAGATATCCCGGTATTGGCTCCATCTCAGAAAAGCATAACATCATTTATTATGATACTAACATCATATCAATACTGAAAAAAAACAACAACAACATGTGGCTCCCGTACAAACACATATAGGTGCAGGAAGTTTAAGGAAGTTTTCACACAATCCAGTCTTTTTTAAACAAACCAAATCCTGTCTTCTTAAGGTGCTTTCACACCAGATTTCTCAAGTTCAAATCAGCAAAATAGACCAAGTGTGAAAGCAAGCTTACAGTGATCATTTGAAAGAGTGCTGATGGGGCCTTGGTCCTCTTTCTGTTCATGCTATAGTTCCTCTGGAGCTCTCAGATCTTTCGTGCTCTGGATTATGGGTAGCTTTCACTTTTACCAAGATGGCTGCTGCTATACAGATGCTCCCCTAGTTACGATGACGATTGCGATACGCTAACAATTGTAAAATATTTAGAGAATATAAAAAATTCGTGGGCGGTGTAACAGCGTATGACGTCCGATACGTTCGGACGACGCCCGGATGTATGCGTCACTTGCCTCGCGTGATGCCTCACTCTCTCCCACAACTCACGGAGTTCCCTTGTGTATCGGTGTATGGTACAGTGCATTACCACCTGTTTTTTTGTGCTTCAAGAGTTAATTTTAATTCAAAAGCATGTCTTCTAAACGCCCAGCATGTCTCCTACAGGAAAAGACTCCTGGGTAGGCTAGGCTAAGCAGTAGTTCGACATACAATATTTTCCACTTACGATGAGGATATTAGAACGCGTCTCCATCGTAACCTGAGGACTACCTGTACTTGTCTTATCTACAGCAAGCTTAGAGGGCTAAAACATAATGCCAAAAGGTGACATGAACCTGGTGCGCTTTGCATTCCCTGGTGCACATGACTTACAAACCGCAACATAGCCTGGAGCAAACCGAACCGAACTAATCGCTCTGAGCTCATTTTGAGGGCTGAAACGGACCCAATGTGAAAACCCCTGAAGTGTGAAAATACATTTATTAGCAAATAGACCTCAGGTTTAAACACTCAGAGTAATATAGGGTAGAAGATGCCAAAAGCAGAGAACTCATCAACCAATAAGGGAAACAAATTATAATGTAAGTATTTAAACAAGGCAAGGCAATGGACAGAATAGCGAACCAGGAGATCCACGGCTTTCTGGGGGAGAAACGCCCATTCTAGATGCTATAACCATGAACTATTTCCTGTTCCTTAGTTACCGTCGCTATTAGTTACAAAAATGCACCCAACAAATCCAAACGTGAGCTTCAGGCGCCAATCGAAGTGAGGAGACTTTAAAAAAATCTTCTTCAGAATACACCCAGCGTAAAAGGCACAAAAGCCTAGCTCTAATGACCTTATGACTACGCTTTCCAGTTTTAGTGCATTCCTACGCTCAATTACTTTTATTAGCTTGGCTTTCATATTTCTGTTTCAGATATCTAATCCTTTAAAAAGAGATTATATGTTTATAAACTTATATATCGTCATATCATGTGTCTTTGGAGAAAGTGACACATTATCGACTGTTCTTGAAACCCTGTTTATCTTGTATGGTTCATTGTAATCCAAAAAAAAAAAATCCCCAAAAAAAAGTAAGCCATTGAAATACCAAAAAAAACCAAAACAAAACAAAAAAAAAACCCCTAAATTCTATGCTGTCAGACCTTCCGCGGGACAAAAGCTGAGATTTCAGATTGACTCAGAACCTGTCAGCAGTTCAAGGTTTTTTTAAAATGTGTTTTTTTACTCGCAGCAACAGCAGACGATTCACAAAGGCGAATGGGGAATTGGAAGCGAGAGGAAGGCTACGAGGCAGTTTTACACACACACACACACACACACACACACACACACACACACACACACACACACACACACACACACACACTTTATAATTAAAGTATAACTAATACATTATTAATATTTTTGCATAGAAAATAGATTGCTATGAACCACAGATTTTCACGCTAGACAATTTGATACGTTCTACAGAAAAATCCGCGATATAGCGGGACCATGCATGATGAACCGCGATGTAGCAGGGGATCACTGTATACATTATAAGGAAGTACAGTCTACTTTGATTATATCCATTTTAAGGAAGTACAGTCTACTTTGACCCCATAAGCCACCTACAACAGGGGTGAAAGTAGACCGTACTTCCTACATAGGCTCCATTCCTTCAGTGTACGCAGCACCATGTTGCAGATGTTTTACAAGTCTGTGGTGGCTAGTGCGATTTTCTATGCTGTGATGTGCTGGGGTGGCAGCATAAAAATGGCAGACACC
This sequence comes from Chrysichthys cranchii, assembly GCA_030068335.1. Taxonomy (NCBI): domain Eukaryota; kingdom Metazoa; phylum Chordata; class Actinopteri; order Siluriformes; family Claroteidae; genus Chrysichthys; species Chrysichthys cranchii. Next base: position 1,468,295 of record JAQMCW010000018.1, on the reverse strand, counting down.
AAGAGCCTCAATAAGCTGATCAGAAAAGCAAGCACAGTGGTGGGTGAGGACTTTGACATCTGAGAGACAGGCTGAAAGGAGAACATTTTCCAGATTTAAGTCCATCATGGACAACGCCCATCAGCCACTCCATAGTGTTCTGGTCGACCTGAGAAGAACTTTTAGCCACAGACTCGCCAGCATGAAGTGCTCCACGGCACGTCAGGGAAAATCCCTCCTCCGCGCTCCCATCAGACTCTATAACTCCTCCCTCCATCAGACATCCACACAATAACCTGTGCAATAACCTGCTGCTACTTAATGTGCAATTTCTTTATTTCTACTAAATCACTAGTACGAAGCACATTAACCATCATATGAAATATTTTTCAGTAAATTACTTAGTAATTTTTTGATGTATAGTATTTATATTCACCTCTTTAATGACCCAGCACTGTTATTATATACAGTATTGTGTATTTTTGTACTTTTGTTTAATAAAAATATATTGCTCTTCACTTGTGTAACGTGCAGTCGAAACATGATTCTTTTTAAAGGTAA
>JAQMCW010000018.1:1306482-1320749 GCA_030068335.1 Chrysichthys cranchii | reverse complement strand
GAATCATTTGAACACATCTTGTGTGAATCATTTGAATGTAGTTCATATGAATCATTTGAATGTAGTTCATGTGAATCATTTGAACACATCTTGTGTGAATCATTTGAATGTAGTTCATGTGAATCTTCTGAACAATCTTCATGTGAATCATTTGAACACATCTTGTGTGAATCATCTGAATGTAGTTCATGTGAATCATTTGAACATAGTTCGTGCGAATCATTTCTGCGAGGGTCAGCACCAAGTTTTTCTTCATAGGTTTTCTAACGAATAAACCATAAATGCTGAGCAGTTCTTTTGCAATATACTTTTAAAACTTGCCTATGCTTTGGACGCATCAAATTTGGGGAAAACATCACCGATACATCGTCAAATTTCCTAAAAACAGATCGTGATCTTTCCATAAGTCCCGATAAATAAATTACTATCTCCGCCACCAAAACCTGATGTGGTGGATTTGAATAATTTTGTGGATTACAAACATGACGCATAACTCAAACACTTCAGATGCTACGCATTAAACACGCAGCGTTCACTCGCGCGCGTTCAAATACGCCCCGCACGCCTTCTTGATTGTTTGCATGGAAGCGTTTGCACGTTTCCTTCTTCCTTTCATATCATAATACGACTGGAATTTCTCATCCCGTTTTTTCCTTTGTGCAGGAGTTTTATTTCCGAGCCCTCAGGAATCTCAGGCGGCTAATCAAACATCTCGGCTGAAAGAAAAGACGCATGTGTGTCTTTCAGCAGCCGTCATCTTCCAGTCTACTACGCTAATAATCTCGCCCCAGCGGCGCCCCGACCAAATTGATTATGCCATTTTTTCTCTTTCACTGCCATCCTTTCAGGCCATACACACACACACACACACACACACACACACACACACACACACACACACACACACACACACATCTGCTAACCCTGGTCCTTCTTCATATTTCTCTCTCTTCTTTCCATCTCCATCTCTGGGTGAATTATGCATGCGGCTTCCATCACTCATGCTCTTCTAACGCCGTCGTCTTCTGGCAATTAGCAGCAGCAGCACAGAGAAACTTCTAGTTTCAGGAACTTGTTAAACAGAGAGCGACTCAGATTCACATTCTCGCCCCGTCTCACCCCGATGCCGCACAGCCAATTAGCGGCCTTGTAGTAACAGGTGTGGTGAAAGTGTGGTGAGATTCTCGCTAAGCGTACAAATTCCAAAAAGATATTCAGAGAACAAGAAAGAGGTTTGATCCACTTTCCACAGCTTCGACGGCAGAGGGTTTGTATTAATGCGCCCGTTGTAGTACGCTGTTGTTTCTATGGTAACAAATTGTCGGCTGGGAATTGGACAGACTCAACAAAAAAATAAAAGGAATTCATGGAAGGAGTCTCCAGTCTCCGATTTTCAGGAAAGATTGCCGTTTCCCTCTAATGTGACAAGATGTGATTTTTCTTCTGGTCCTGGGTTCGATCCAATCTGGCTTGGATTCGTTTCTATAGTAACGGCTCAGTCACAGAGACGTTCCGCGGAAACACGTGTGCATGATCGTTGAGAAGGGGAACAGACATTTATGGAACGTTTATGGAACGTTTATGGAAGGAGTGTCCGGCGTCAGCGAGGACGCCGTGGGATGACGAGGCTTGTTTTCTCTTAAGCTGAGATCTTATTTATTTATTTATTTATTTATTTATTTATTTATTTTTAGGACAGAGAGCCAGGAGCAATTTGGCATGCAGAAGTACTGGGTTTATAGCTGAACTATTAACCTTCTTCACTTAATACAACCCTGTTCCAGTAGGATTTATGTGTCTGGAGGACGGATGAGCATTTTACAAGAGAACGCAAATCTGTCTGTCTATCTCTTTAAAAGCAAGTTGTCATACAGGTGTCCATATCTAGAAGAACTGTGTACCAGAGCTCTCTGCTTTTGATTTCAGCATCCAGCAGTTTCCACAGGAATAAAGGCGCAGTCTCAAACACGCAGCACTTTCTTTCTTCCCCCGAGCTGAAGTGGACTTTCTATAAAACGTAAGCAAGTGTATAATTTTGAACATAATGTGTAGCCAGGAGTGTGAAAGCCATCGTAACGCCGCACAGCCTGTCGTCTAATTTCCCCTGCTACGTTTTTTTCTTTTTTTTCCTTTTTGTTTTGCATCCAGCGTTCTGCTTGTCAGGTGAAAGAAAATTGCGCGTGTCACTCATTAGCCAGTGAGAAGTGTGTGATGATTGCAGGAAATAAATGAAGAGTGAAAATGCATGTGCTCTATCTGAGTACTGTGATTTACAGAGCTTTGAAATGTAAAAATAAATAAATAAATACATTTTTATTTTTCCAAAATAACTTTCTTTACACTATGGTGCGGGAAAAGCAGCTCGTTAATAGAGTTTACGGCTGAAATCTACTTAGTCCGCTAATTCAAACGCAATGAGAAACGTTGTTCTGGGAGAGCATTTCATTTCACTTTGTATGGTTTAAAATTTTAGAGTTCCGTTGCTCTTATAGCACAACTATGAATCTTTATTCTTTATTCGTCTTCTGGCGCTTAATCCTGTTCAGGGATTCACATTCACACCTACGGCCAATTTAGAGTCGCCAATCAGCCTAATCCCCCCTGTGCATGGCTTTGGACTGTTGGAGGAAACCGGAGTACCCGGAGGAAACCCCCATGGACACGGGGAGAACATGCAAACTCCACACAGAAAGAAAGGCACCCAGGACGACCCTGGGGATCGAACCCAGGACCTTCTTGCTGTGAGGCGACAGGGCTGACCACCGCACCACACCCCCGTATCGCACCCTTTAATAGTTTATTCTGTGCACTGATCGTTTAATCCAAGAGGTGAATTTTGTTGAAGTGATTCGGTATGTAAGTGTCATGCAGCTCAAGATAAGAATATGTTTTGTGTGTTACATTTCTGTGTGTGTGTGTGTGTGTGTGTGTGTGTGTGCATCTTGTTTTACATGTAGAATGTGACACCTGGGAGCCTGGAAAGGACGTTCCACTAATCCGGTTTATCCTGGTGAACGATGACCTGCTTATGCATGAAGCACGAGCGAATCCATCTCAGCGATAACGCTGCGTTCGATAATTTAACCGCATGATAGCGTCACGTTAAAGACCGGGAGTGCGTCCTGAAACGGCGGGCTCATTTATCAGCGCGCATGTGGAGTCACGAGTTCGAGTTCGTACGTTCAGGAGTTTTTCATCATGAGGTCTGAGATTTACAGACCATCTTATCTATCGTGCTGGCTGTCGTGAATCATCAATATTTTGGAAAAATAAAAAAAACGAAACGTATTCATTTACCCCAGCGCTGTTATATTCTGGATTCTGATTGGTCAGAAGGTGTCTGTTAGTCCTCTATAACGTCAGCGCTGACTGTAGCGCAGGTTTACGTTTATACCCTCGTCCTTATACGCTATCGTTTCCATAGTAACGCCTGATTCACGTTTGTGATCATCAAACACAACACAAACGATGTGAATTTAAGATTTATGGATACTTGGATCACACACGACATGTTGTATTTTTATCCATTTCTAGCTACGTATATTCAGTATTGCGGCTAGGGTTCGTTTTTGTCTTTATTGCTATTGTTTCCCAGTTTGTGCCAGCTGTTTAACAGGGACTTGTCCAGGTGAGATATAAACTGTTAACAGGAAACGGATTGAAAATAGTTATTTTTCAAAGTAAATCATCTTCATCATTATTTTTTTCCCTCAGGGCCTGCACTTGGCCTTGGGGTGCACCTGCTCAGGGAAGCGCTGTTCCAGCAGATGCATAAAGTCCTTGTTACTCATCATTTTCTGTCTTGTCTGATGGGAGTCAAAACCCAGCTGCTCAACATTTGTCCATGTTTTATTAGATGTTCTTTTATCAACAGGACTTGCTTTTGCAGAGCATCATTTTCCATACGGTACACATGGCCCATGTATATTAAATTCTGTACATGACAGTAGTAAGGTACAGAAAGAGATTTAGAGATTTCATAGAATTGCTCATTCAGTGTTTTGAACGCCCAGGTGAGCTGTCCTTCCACTTGCGTAGCTGGGTCTACACCCTTTTTTCGCTGGCTGCGAGATGGAGCATTTATTCTCGCGAAGCCTCCCGATGCCATCTTCCTTAAGAAGCCATTCCACACATTTCCAACCTTTCGGAGATCAGCAGCCGATAAATCATACGTCTGAGTACCGGATAATCGGCGGGATCTCACACGAGCTGTAAGAATCTTCCTACGTGTGCTCAGATACATCTCTCTGTCCGTCAGACAGCGTCTCGGCTCATCAACTTTTTAAAAGCAGAGGCAGTTCTTGCACGCGGTGCGGCAGGCGATTTTGCGGTGTTGGTTATTTGATGACCCAAGTAGGCGAACTCCCTGACATTCTTGATGTTGATGTTATTCATGGTGTTTAGGGATTTCTGAGCCTTGATTGATTCGTCAACGTTGAACGCCATGCTCTCTGTTTTGGTGCACGATGGCTGTAGGCCGAATCTGGTAAAGTTGTTGTCATGCATAGTCAGACTCTGACTAACTCTTGTTTATTCTTTGAAAATATCATTACATCATCCACATATCGCCGCTCAGGCACTCTAATTTGGTCGACTGCCGCTGCTCTACTCCGATACTCATGAGGTGATGCCTCGTTCGGGATTTGGAACTCTATCAGGACGCCCGTGTCTGGGAGGTGTTTCAGTGTTTCGTGCCTTAAACACCGCATAACAATGTCCATGTATAGGTTGAAGCTTGGTGGACTCTCGAGAGCACCTTGGCGACTTCCCACAAAGGTCTCAAAATACTGTTCGGCGCCCTTTATGCAGGCTTTAGTGCCTATGTGTAGAATTCTCAAAATTGAGACGAGTCTACTAGAACAAAGGCGAATCTCTAACACTCGGAATAATGCATCACGAGGGATCCAGGCTTACGCTGCGTTGAGATCTATGAAGCAGACGAACGCTGGGTCTTTTTCTTTCTCTAATATACGTCGCATGATATAGATGGCATCTATATAATATAATAATAAATATATAATAAATATGATTTATTACCGATATGGGGAAGTCCTCTGGGGGGAGAGGGGTTGTTTTTGTTTTTTGAGAAAAATAAAAAAAAAAGAGAGAGAGAGAGAGAGAGGCTGGGGAGGAGACACCTGTGTATAATGTAAGTCAGAACAGGAAGTTGTCAGGGACGTTCCACAACATTAAATGTAACTATAGACGGATAAAAAGTGCCACGTGTTGTTTGTGCTGTTACGGGAAAAATAAAGAAATCAACTCCTCGTGGTGACGGACACCGTTTCAGGACACTGAGGTGCCGTTGCTTGTTGTCAGTATGACGGGACGGTACTTACAGTCCTTATACTGTATACATGAACAAATGGGAGACTTTAGAAGAAACGCTATTTCTATGGAAATGAGGGTCTGTCTCTTCGAACCTTATTCATCTGAAAAAATAAACAAAAAAAAGGTTGGGTTTTTGTTTTTATTTTTTTTTTTGGTTTGTGAAACATTTCATTACTGAATAACTCCTGGCTTTTTTTTTTTTCTTTCCGAGCTTTTGTTGCTTGCCTTCAGGTCCATTAGTCCTATTAAAAATCAAAAATTCATTTCAGAAGCTTTGAAACCATCAAGAGCGGCCGAGTGCTGCGCTTCCGTATGGCCATGAATGCGTACGCAGTCAATTAGCGAAATTAAATGTACATTTGCACGGAAAGTCTCTCTATATGGGTTCTTTTTATATGTGTGTGTGTGTGTGTGTGTGTGTGTGTGTGTGTGTGTGATCAGAAAGTGACCCGGTGAACAGTATTACCGCACTGATGGCACAGCACCCCCTCCCCACCACCACCACCACCATTTTCCCCCTCTTTTTCTTTCCCCAGCGCCTTATTAAATCTTTTTTTCTTTTTTCCTCGTATGGATTGTTTCCTCAAGGCCTCCGCTCTGTTCCCGGAATATGAAATATCGACTGGCTTATCTGGATGTTTTTGACCCTGTTGCCTAGAGCAAAGTATTTTACCTTAGTGTGAAAATGGGAGCGCAGGAATGTGCATTTGTGTCGACGGTTCAGGCGTATAGAAAATAAAAATCTATGGGTTTAGGGGGAGCGGAGTAGTAATATACATTGCATTTCCCGGACAGCGTGGCGAGTGCGCTTTTCTGGCTTGTTAATAATTTCGGTGTATCTCACACTTCTCGTAGAGACATGGTCCATTTGATATTTCGTCATGCCTACAGCTAGAACACTCAGCTATTCTGCTCTTCCCCTGCAATATATAAATATATACACACACTCTAGATTCATGCCTTGTTGTCTTTCTGTGTGTGGAAAGTCACCGGTGCTTTCTCTAGACGTTTGTCACTGCCATTACTGCCTCAGCCTACAGACTACTACACTCTATTACCTACTGCCGGTGATGTGGTGGTGGTGGTTTTGTTGGTGCTGGTGGTGTTGTTGGTGGGGGTGTTGGTGTTTTTGTTGGTAGTGTTCTTGGTGGTGGTGGAAGCGGTGTTGATGTTTTTGTTGTTGTTTTTCTTGCTCTTGTTGGTGTTGTTTTTCTTGTTGGTGGTGCTTTTGCTGTTTTTGTTGGTTGTGGTATTATTTTTGTTGTTGTTGGAATGGTGGTGGTGATGGTGTTGTTTTTGTTGTCGTTTTTGATGGTGATTTTGTTGTTGTTTTTGTTGTTGGTGGGGGGGAGGTGTTTTTGTTGTTGCTGGTGGTGTTTTTGCTGTTGTTGGAGTGGTGGTGGTGGTGTTGTTTTGTTGTTTTTGTTGTTGGTGGTGTTTTTGTTCATGTTGTTGGTGCTGTTTTTGTTGTTGGTGTTGTTGCTTCTGTTGTTGGTTATGTTTTTGTTGTTGTTTTTGTTGCTGTTGGTGGTAGTGTTTTTATTGTTTGTGGTGGTGTTTTTGGGTGTGGTGTTTTTGTTGTTGTTGTTGGTGTTATTGATGATGTTTTTGTTGTTGTTGGTGTTTTTTTGTTGTTTTTATTGTTGTTGGCTGTGGTGTTTTTGTTGCTGGTGTTGTTTTTGTTGTGTTTTGTTGTTTGTGGTGGTGTTTTTGTTGTGTTTTGTTGTTTGTGGTGGTGTTTTTGTTAGTGGTGCTTTTTTGTGGGCGGTGGTGTTTTTGTTGTTGTTGTTGGTGGTGGTGGTGGTGTGTTTGAGCTCAAGCCCAGGACTTCCTTTCACAGACTCTGTCACAACTCTCGCTGACTCCACTCTACATTAGCCAGCTTCCATTTGACCACTTTCCTCCCTTCTTCCTGCTTTTTAAAAACATCTTTCTTCCCAATAATTCCCATTTCACAGCACTCTCCATATCACTACAGTCCTCCACAGTGTTCGGGAATTCTTCGTTCTGATTGGTCACAAAGTGGTGATTCATCTTCTCCACTTCCAGCAGCTCTGACAGTTCTGCACCTCTGAATGTGACCGTTGCCATAGTAGCAGCTCGTTCACAGGGATTTTAAAAAGAAAACCATGTTGAGGACAGGTTTCTGTAATCTTTATGGAAGGAGTCTTCAGTGTCAGCGCTTTCTAACACTCAGACCTGAAGCTCCGTTTTACCTCTTTATCTTAGTTTTTGCAGTACGATGCTTAACGGTTCTTCTGGGTGTGTCCCTGAAAGATTCAACGCTTGGACCCTTACCCAGATATCCATTTCGGGGAAAATGTTCTTCAAACAAAACTATTTCATACAGAACTGTTCCAAAGGCTCCTTAAAGAACCCTTTGTTACCTGAGCGCATATACCATTGCAGTAAATACACTGATGGGCAGAAGCACACTTATGGGTTCTTCAGCTTGTCCCTCTGCAGGATCCCTTAAAAAGGTTTTGATGGAGAACACCAGTTTTCTAATCTAAAGAGGATCCAAGTAGAACCATTTTGAACCAATATCTCCCAAATAACATTTTTCCCCCTATGAAGAATGTACATCATTACACTAAGTACAAAAAACGACCCCATCTAGCACCATGTTTTTTTTTTTTAGCACCCACCAGGGTTTTCAATGTTTGTCTCGAATCCTGAACCCTGCAGAGAGGAGTTTACATGATACAAAGAGATACTGGTGAGGGCTGGACTGTGTTTAGCTGCGATAATGAAAGACAGAACGGGAGCTTATGCGTTTCTTGGATGTTCTACAACATTAAACGTAAGGCTAAATGGACAAAAAGTATGACGTCTCATTTTTGATGAGATTAAAACTCCGTGTTTTGGGAACAGTTCTCGGAGCAGTACAGTTCTACATGGTAAATAAAAATGCAACGTTTTGATTTCAAGCAGTTCTCTATTCCGAGCGCTCGCTGTGTGGCGTTTACTGCGGGAAAATGAGCGAGCTTCATTACACCAGTGGGAAGGAGAACGGTTCTTGAGCTGCTCCCTCTGTTCTCTGTGGGTGGAAGTGTTTGCTGTGATGAACGTGAAAGCGGCACTTATTTACCGCACACGGCACCGAGACAATCATGCAACAAACGATTCTCCATCTGTCAAGCCCTATGTTTTACCGCCTCGTTTAAGATAAAGCCTTTATGAGTCTCAGAAACGTTCCAAATGTCCTGACTGGGGCTCTGTTTGGAAAACTAAAATGCCGACTGGGTCATAGTGCGAGCGTTTGGTCGAAAAGGAAACACCTTTATGTACAGCGTTCGTTTCTGTTGGAATTTACTACTTGTTCCATTTTACATCTGAGAGCTCAGAGCTGAGGATGCGGAATGTACATCACAATAAACTCTCTCTCTCTCTCTCTCTCTCTCTCTCTCTCGTCAATAACTTTTATTTTATTTTAAAAATCTGACCCAAGGCCACTATTGAGCTCACATATGAAACAAGGGTTCTTTAGATAATTCATTAATTAAGGAAGTTCTTCCTGTGTTAAAAAACAATGCTGTGAAATTTGAAAAAACAAGTTGGTATAAATAATAATAATAATAATAATAATAATAATAATAATAATAATAATAATAATAATAATAATAATATGGGGCTAAGTTCTTAGTATAGTGGTACTTGTAGTACATGGTTCTGTACTTTTTTTAAGTTCCTTTTCTTACATGGAAGCTCTTTGTTTTGGGGGTCATTGGGTTCTACACAGAACTCCTTCAACAGGACATACGGAAAGATTCCTTCATGGTTCCAGAGTTTCCGTTTTAATGCTGGGAAATATTTTTACAAGGTATTTTGTTTACAAAAACAGGTCCCGTCTAGCACCCTTAAGTATTTTTCAGTTTATCCCTTTGTGGGAATTTAAAGGTTCTGTCTAGAACCCTGCATCATTGGGTTTGCATTACAGAAAAGTGGGCTCTATAGATCTTGAAAAGTCCTTTGAGAAACTTAGAACCATTCACCACCTGGAGAACCCTTGAAATTTTTATGTTATACTATTATAATAAGTCCACTCTTCGAAATTAAAAATCAAAAGTCATCTGATCCAGGTTCTACACTTTGTTCCTCTGGGGAACCCTTAATTAAAAGCTCTATGTAGAACCCAATACAATGAAAACAAGGAATTTACCCTTTAGATGAGAACTCTTTCCAGAACCATTAAAGTAAGGCATATCCTTTACTGGCGCTATACAGAACTTTACACTCTGAAAAATGGTTCTCCAAGAGTTCTTTGATTTATTCAAGGTTCTTAGCTCTCTACAACAGCCACACGGAGCCATGTTTAGCAATATTGTTCTTTTCATGAAAGCAAAAACACATTTTTTTCACCCCAAGTAGACACAGTTCCACTTAGGATGCATTCAGCAACCCTAAGAACCCTAAGCTGCCCAAAGAACCCTAGAAGAACCCCTTTTGTTTTTACTTCCTGTTACTCTTACCCATTTCTTCGCTTGCCTGAAGATGCCACGGCAGTGTGCCAAGGGTGAGGGCGAGGGCTAAAACATGTCTTCCTCTAAAGAACGCAGAGTTAACCAATGCATCTTATCCAACTCCGGCCCACACACTGAAGTGCGGAGAACATCCGTATGCTTAGAGAGCAGAAGCGCTCCGGTCTGACCCAGCGCCTGGGCAAAATTCAACAGGAAGAGAAACTTTGGCATCCTTCCCACTAAACGAGAGCTTGTTGTCCTTCCCACTAAATGAGAGCATGTACTCGTTTGGACTCTCGGGCCACGCAGAACCAGAGGCTCTGCAGGAATTGGATCGCAGCCTACACGTTGCTGGAGTCAGAGCTGGAGGAGATGTGTGCATTTATAAATAAAACGCTGCCTGCACTATAGGACGCATTTCTGACATGCCTTCATTACTTTACCGTGAGCTACAGCGTATTCAGATGCTGAAGGTCACAGCCTCAAAACGCAGCATGATATTTCAAGGATCTGAACACGCGGAGTAGAAAATCTACTTAAGGACCCGTGGAGCATGTGGCTGAACACGGAGAACAAACCGAGTCATGTTTACTCGGACATTAGGGAGTGGGATTATCCCATCACATCCCTGTCGAGTTGTTTTGAAGAAAAAAATATGATATATATGATTTTTTGCACCATACCTGCAACACTCTAAGAACAGAGGTGTGTAGAGTAGCGCAGTTTGTGTTCTTCTGAACACATTTGCACGTCTAAATAAGGACCACGCAGTTTGTGGTTGAAATTTAACCCAACATTTGGTGAAATTGCACAAAGAAAGTGGGGATTTCGAAGGCGCTTCTTTTAAGAGTGAAGATATTGCACTGCATCGGGGGAAACCATGATTTAAAAATGTATTTATCGACACTGGAGTTCAAAAGTCTAGGAAATAGAAAAGGCTTCTATTTGCATTACACTACAAATGATACTGCTGACAATAGTTACAGTTAACTGAAGAACCTTGGGAACATTTATATGAAATGTAGAGTTTCTTAGCGTTTGCTTTGCTGACGGCGTGCAATCGAGCTTGGGAGGACTCCACAGGTCTGTGCAAAATGATCCATTTTAGATTGGATGCATCGGAGTGTCGTCTGATCATCAATAAAAGAGATTAGACATAAGAGAAATGAAATCTTTCATATAAAGTCGTTACGATGCTCACTATCACACATACCTAAAGATCTAAACCTGGGCGTCACGGGGGTGTGGTGGTTAAGACGGTCACCTCAGAGCAAGAAGGTCCTGGGTTCGATCCCCGGGGTCGACCTGGGCACCTTTCTTTCTGTATGGAGTTTGCATGTTCTCCCGGTGTCCGTGTGGGTTTCTTCCGGGTTCTCTGGTTTCCTCCCACAGTCCAAAGACATGCACAGAGGGGATTAGGCTGATTGGCGACTCTAACTTGGCCGTAGGTGTGAATGGTTGTCTGTCTCTGGGTGTCACCCTGAGCTGGATTGGTGACCCGCCCAGGGTGTAACCCCGCCCCTCTCTCACCCGAAGTCAGCTGGGATTGGCTCCAGGTTCCCCCCACCGCGACCCTGAACAGAATTAAGCGAGCAATCCAAAACCCTTCTGTTTACTTCCAATTTTTTTTTTAAATCCCAAATTTTCAGACTTTCTGAATAACTCGATAAAGTATTTGAAAGCAAAAGGGAGAAAAACTTTTGTTCTGCACAGCCTTACTGATAGTTGAAAACTTTTGGCAAAAAAAAAAAAAAAAAAAAAAAAAAACACCAAAAAAACAAAACCACAAACAAACACAAGAATGATTGTGATGAAAACAAAACTACTTTCTAGGGATCACAGTCCTGTTGTGAGAGAACACATCGTTCTTGAAGGAAGGCAAAAGTTTTGGTAGTGAATGCAAAAGCCTTAAAAGAAAGGAAAAAAAGCGAACGTGCTAGAAAACGCACAACGACTGCAGCGAAAACTGTTGCGAGAGAACCCAAAATTGTCGCTTGGAAATGCTAAAGAACAAGAGAAATTCTCATGAGAAAAGTAAAGGCAAGAAAAAAAAATATTGCAAAGGGATTGCAAAGAAATATCATTTTGGGAACAAAACAAAAAAACAAAAACAAAACAATTCAAAGCCATCCTTTAAACTAAAGTCAGCACCTGTGAGCCGTTTTTAATATCGCCCTGATCGTTGCAGGAACTGATTGTGGAGTGATTTATTCTGTACAGTGAAGCGCAAAACAACAAACAAAACCATGAAACCAAGAATCATCAACACTGAGTACACATACGAAAGGCAAGAAAGATCGCAAGAACACACCGAACGCAAGAACCGCACCAGCGCGTGGCAGTGAGAACAACAGTGTGTGTGTGTGTGTGTGTGTGTGTGAGAGAGACGCAGGAGAACGAGAACGGAAATAGAGGTGAGAACGAGTCCTGATGAGACGCAGGTGAGAGTGATCAGGGACCGTGTGACCAGATCAGGTGATGATGTGCAGGGGCTGATGGGTAATGTAGTTTTACACCAGTTTGAACTCAGACACACACACATATATACAGGTGCTCCCCGAGGTGCAATGGCCTGACTTACGATATTTCCAAGTTACGATGACGATTGTGATCCGCTAAAAATTATGAAATGTTTAGAAAGTATTTAAAATTTGCGGGCAGGCATCGCAGGTAGGCCAGCGTAACCGCGTATGACGTACACGGGCGTTCCGATGACTCCTGGAAATGCCTCACTCTCTCCCATAACTCAGAGTTCCCTTGTGTATCGGTGCACTGTCCAGTGCGTTACCGCGGGTTTTTTTGTGATTATTAATGGAACAGCTTCAGCGGCGGCTGTCTGTAGGCGGAGCTCAGTATTTGTGTAGCGGGGTGCCGCGGCTGGACGGAGCTCAGTGACACGGTGCTGCGGCCCACATCATAAAAAAAAATCAGAGGAATTTATTTGCAGGAAAACTCTGCTAGAAAATGCAAAAAAAAAAAAAAATGCTAGAAAACGCACAACGATTGCAGCGAAATGCAAATCTGTCGCCTGGAAACGCTAAAGAAAGAAGAAAGAGAAATTCTCATGAGAAAAGTAAATGCAAAAAAAAAGGATCGCAAAGGAATATCATTATAAAAAAAAATTGCGTTAATTTGAACTTTTTATACGACTTTAACGTACCAAACGATTAAGACTTTGCACTCATTACACTTTGTGACCTCAGCCATGATTGGGTTCTTTATAGGAGCCAGTGAATGAACGTGGGTTCTCCTGGAGAACATGCGCTCTGAGGTTTGAGTGCAGTCGTGCTGATGTGCTTTGAACTATATCTCCCAGTTTAGAGCTGAAATAAAAGAAAGTACAGCGCGAGCCTGGTTTATATGTCAGACACGCTAACCAGATATCTCTTTTTCAGGCTTCGTCCCAGTGCTGCTGTTCTCCAGGAGCGGCAGGACGATTCCTTCCTTCAGTTTGGGAAATGAGGGAAGCAATTTCAGTCTCATCTATATTGCATCGCTGCTTAGCCATGGAGGCGTCCTGTGACCCCGTGTCTTAATGTGAATATTTGAAATCGATATTACGTCCCGGACCCGAAATGAGAGGAACGCGGCTCGTGTGAGAAAACGCCTTAAATTAGCCAGCACCCTCATTTATTCTGTTTCCATAATGATTCTTTGATGGATTCATTAAACAAGATACGAACTGAAGAAAACACGTGTGACGATGACCCTGATCTGCTCAGAGCTCACAGCTGGTCGCTTTTAGCTCTGACGATAATTCATAATGCAAATGTGAAAAAAGGAATAATAATAATAATAATAATAATAATAATAATGTATGCAAAAATAATGTCAGCCTTTTGTTTATTCTTTTAGAAACTCTGGGATTAAAATAGAAATCAGGAAATAAACCAATCAAACAAACCACATAGATTTCACCTTTTAAATTAGTGAGATAGCCTATATATATACTGTATATTTATATATTTATATATACACACAGGCGCTCCCCGAGCTCCGATGGCCCGACTTACAATTTTTCAAAGTTATGATGACGATTGTGATCCGCTAAAAATTGTAAAATTTTTAGAAAATATTTAAAATTTGCGGGCAGGCATCGCAGGCAACCCAGTGTAACAGTGTATGACATACCTGGACGTTCAGACGACGCCCGGAAGTAGGCACATGATGTCCGGATCACTCGCCTCGTGCGATGCCTCACTCTCTCCCGTAACTCACGGAGTTCCCTTGTGTATCGGTGTCCTGTACAGGGCATTACCGCAGGGTTTTTTGGGATTATTAACGGAACAGCTTCAGCGGTGGCTGTCTGTAGGCGGAGCTCAGCATTTGTGTAGCGGGGTGTCGTGGCTGGGCGGAGCTCAGACACACAGTGCTGCTGCCTCCACCAGGTGCGGGTCTCTCTGATAAACTCTCTCTTTTGACAGAAATGTGATTTAAATGAAGTCTTCAGTGAGTGTGTGTGGTCTTCTACAG
>JAQMCW010000018.1:1196839-1216931 GCA_030068335.1 Chrysichthys cranchii | reverse complement strand
GGGAGAACATGCAAACTCCACACAGAAAGAAAGGCGCCCAGGTCGACCCCGGGGATCGAACCCAGGACCTTCTTGCTTTGAGGCCACAGTGCTGACCACCACACGTGACTGGCTGCAACACAGGATCTGCACCAGAATCTGTGAAGGTTCAACAGTTCCTCGTGGACAAATCAATCCTTTTCCAGGCAATTATCGCTGAAATTATTATTTGCTCGTCTGTCAGCAGATGAATGCTGATCTCCAGAAAGAGAAAGAAGAGCGGTTTTACACGGAAAGACACTACGCTTAAAGCTGCTAGAAGGTAACCGAGAACAGGAACTCCCTCGACCCACAGCGTTTAATCTTCCTGTAAACGGATACAAACCTTTGCCTTGTCGTTCTTTAATAAATGAAAACAGGAGTCGGTGTCGAATGGTCATAGTATACGAGGACCTTCTCGGCGGTAGCAGTAACGCCGCGTCGCGTCATCATGCCAATCCATCCCTGAGTGTTATGCTAACCTATCCCCGCATGATGTGGCGTCTTTTATACCTCACGTCTTTCCTGTCAGTTCTTTGTCTGTTTCTTATTTAGCACCTGTTTAATATCTTTCTAACTCGCTGTCCTCGATTTCGATGCCTCGGTCAGCTGCCAGAGTGGCTGCCTAACCCCCCCCCACCCATACACAGCCTTATGAATGGCAGCCAATCAGCAGTAGCACCCCCTACCCTACCCCCCACCACCACCTACACCCACCCTTTGCAAACTGCATCCTTGTCTAGCAGAGCGAGAGAAAAAAGGATAGAGCTCCGAGAGAGAGAAAGGGGGGAGAGAGAGTGAGAGAGAGCGAGAGAGAGAGAGAGAGAGAGAGGTAGGCAGCTGGAGTCTTCTGCACAACTGTAGCCAGTCTCGGAGCCTGAGCACTGCCAAGAGGCGAAGACAGGAGCCAGTGTCGCACTTCAATGAGAACGACACGCATCCAAAAGAGCGAGGGAACCTTCTTTTGAGGTAAGAAGCTTTGTTTTGGTTATATATATATATATATTTGTTATTTTTTTTGCTTTTTTTTCCATCCAGCCATGCAACATGCTTCTGCATAAAATGAACTGTTTTAATTTCTAAGCATGTCATGCATATGGATGAATCCGTGAATGAATGATTGTTCCCTTGCCATGCAATGCAATGCAAATATATATATATATAAAATCATATATAGTATGTATATAATATACAAGTATAATAGAATATAACCGAATTCATGGTTTCAAACAATAATTCAGGATCTGAGGGAGGAAGTATTACCCAGATCACCATAAATATGAGAATCTGATTGATATTTTCACTTCTGTAAGTTGGCTTAGTGTTGTGTTGTGATGTTGATGATGATGATGATGATGACACTTCAGTGTAAAACCTGTCATTTTATTAAAAAATATAAAAAAACAAAACAAACAAACAAAGAAAAAAACCCACCCAGCATTTTGCAGTAATAGGCTCAACGACTGTAGTACTTCATATCCATCATAAAACTGTCCTGATGCGTTGGATGAACGTACGTTCTTGTCCTGAGAAGGATGACCGAAACCTCTGTTTCCTCTCACCTCCTTGTTTCCTCTCCTGTTGCTTTATCTCATAATTCCTGAAAGTGTGTGTTAGTCGGACCTGTTTGATGGTCATCAGTATTACTTTGATGCATCACACACACACACACACAGACACACACACACACACACACACTCTGTCTCTTTCACTACCTCTGTCTTTGTCCCTGCCTATAGGGAGTCCCTCAGGGTCGTATCTTGGGTCCTGTAAAAAGAAAAATATATTTAAAAAAAATAATAAAAATAAAGATAAATCAATAAAATCAGAGACTGAAATGTTTTAAAGCCGAGCCTCATTTGGTGTGACGGAGGCATGATTTTGCATCTCATGTGCGTTCCGTACATGTTTTTTTTTTTTTTGCAATTCAAAGAGTAAACACAAGGAGTGAAGGGAAAAGAGTTTCCGGCTCTGCAGTGTGTGTAACCCGGGAAGCTCATCAGCGCTGCGTGACTTCTGGAAGCTCCATCTGAACAAGAACGTTACCAAAAATTGTCCTGGATTTCTTATTATTTTTAGATATTCAGCTCCGGCGGGTAGTTCGAGTCCAGTTTGACGTTTTCATCGGGATCTCAGACACACCGCGCGAGCCTGCGAGTGATTTATACATCTGAGCCGGACGCATAATGGCACGGCTGTTTGGCACAAATTAAAGTGCGCGTTTCCTCCGAGCCGGTGTCACATGTATAATTGCCTTTCAACGCAGGCATGAATCACGAGACTTACGCTTGCTCTTCGATTCCGGATCGCCTTCATTTTTCCTCTGCTCTCTCTCTCTCTCTCTCTCTCTGTGTCTCTCTCTCGCTTCCTTTCTCTCTCTCTTTCTCCCGGTTTCTTATGAACAGGGGATTAGAGTGGATGCAATTTGCCTCATAATGAGATAAAAGTCAGAGACAATCAATTTATTTCCTTGGAGAGGATGTAATAATATGAACGCCTCCATCCTAGGGTGCGCGCTCGGCTCTTTCTTGGCCTGGTAATTAATCCGGCTCGAGAGAAAAAAAAAAAAACTGAAAGAAACACACGTGCATGGAAAACAATCGTCTAGGGAGGCGGAGAGTCCACCCGGGTGCGTCGTACGCTAAAGGTTCCCCTGTAAAACGTGCGACAACACAGCGCAACACGACGCTAATCATTCTGTACATTCCTAAAGCGCCCGATCGAGGTGACTGGTAGCGATTCCTCAAGACCACCGTGCAAGAGGACGCGGGCCTTACGGAAGAAAAGGAAAGATGGCAAAAAAAAAAGAAGAAAAGCCTGAACGGTTCATTAATTCCCACCGGCGTAACGGGATCACAGGAAGTGCCGTGTCTAATAACGCACAGCTCAGACGATTGCCTTGATTCTGTGAACCTGTCCGTATCAAAGGCTGATCCTCCGGGCAGCCAATCATCGAGCCGGAGATTTGATCTGTATCAAAGTTTCAAAACAAAGACGACAGGGCATTAATATTACAGAGGAGATGGCAGCTGGGAAAATCGTCCAAAGTGAGAGATAGATAAAGCGAGAGACACGTACAGAAAGAGAAACAGAGAGAGAGAGACAGATAGATAGATGGGGGGGGGGGTGTAGAAAAGCTCTGGGGCTCCACCATGTGGTCAAAGGTTGAAATGTCATTTTTATCTGAAAAAGACCTAGCGACGTTACTTCTCCTCCTCCCTCCCCCTTTCTTTTCTTTATCTCTTTATGCTGATAATTGTTTTATATATTTATTTAATTCATGCTTCATCCCCCCCCCCGCTCCTAACGTTCCATTTTCCTATTCATTTCAGTCATTTTACATTTATTATTTCCTTTTTTTTTTTTTTTTTTTTACAGTCTCCTCCTGCTGCTACCCAGGATCCTCACCAAGATCAAAAAACTCTCTTCATCTCTCCATCTCTCTCTCTCTTTCCATTCCTTTATCCCGTCAGAAACACGCCACGGGTCATGACGTCTCTCATGTCCGGCGTTTTCAGATGACGTCTCTAATTAGGACGCTCAATCATCATAATCATAATAAGGGTAATTAGCAGAGACGTTTTAATTGTTACAAAAGGGAGATGATTTCTCTCGCTCTGTCTCTCTGTCTCTCTCTCTCACACACACACACACACACACACACACACACACACACACACACTTGAAGCCTGAGGGCCTGGAAGAGATTAACATCGGAGCTGAGGCAGGATTACGTGCAAGAAGCATTTGCGTTCCGCGGAAAGCCATTAGCGGACTTGCTCAGTTTTCAATTACAAAAGCAATCTCGGACTAATTTTCGGAAGCCCCTCTATTATGCCATCCTTCATTTTAAGCAGAACGCTTACTTCCAAAACGGTAGCGTTATTGGAAATCTTTGCGGATAGATACGTCTTGCACGGGCTGCAGGTGGAGGTCTGTTTGTGCTCGAGCCGGGTGGAAGCCACGCCGTGCGATTGTGACAAATGTGTCGAGGTTTTCCTCTGTTTTCTTTCTCTCTCTTTTTTTTGTTCCTTTGCAGTAGAGAGGAGCCGTTGCTACGAGACGCCACATATCCAAAATGTCCTGAGTACACACTCCTGTAGGTGTCAGAGCCTCGGGGTTTAGTTTAGCCGACGATCGGGGCGCATTTTATGATTTAGTAGGATGCTAATTATGCTCGTCTACACCTCCACACCTTTACATCGGTGTGTGTGTTCGTTTCATTTCCCAGCAGAAATCAGAGAGACACTCGCTCATTTAACCTCATTAAGGGCTTCTTAATGATCTGTTAGAACAGCTTTTACAGGGAATTAGCAAGAACTTTACGTGTTTATGGTTCAGACTGGGTTTTTTTTGGGTTTTTTTTCCACAAAAAGTTTCACGTCCTGTGTCGTGTCGTGCCGCGGTTTTTTTTGAAACACACGACTCATTTTTGACATATGATTCTTTTCGGGGACACGATTCATTTCACGTTTGATTGTTTTGTTTTGTTTCATTTCGTTTCGTATCTTTTTTCTTCCTTTCTTTGATTCATGATGATTTATTAGCGTTCCCATCGGGTGTTCCGGATGATTCGTTGATTTAACAGCGAGTCGTTTACAGGTGATTCATTTCTGTTCGTGTGATGTTTCCACATGATTCACTCATTTAGAAACGTCGAGATAATTAATTTCTTTTCCAGATGATTCATTTTATTTGCACAATTCATTTATTTCCACATGTAATGTTTACACAATTGCTTATATTAAATGTGATACCCTCCCCCCCAACTCCCACCCCTTTCTTTCGTTTTCTTTCCAACCCATGATTCATTCATTTCCATGTGATGTGATATGATGTGACGTGATGTGATTTGGGTTTATTTTCATTTATACGACGTCACCCCGACACTCAGTAACGTTCGCGTGTTATCGTTGACCAGATGATTAATTTGAATTCTGTTCGCACGTGACCTTGACTTCAAGTTCGCAAGTTATTTGACTCATTTCTGACTCACGACTCATTTTCGTACGATTCGTTTATATTTCCACCTGTGATCATTTGACACTCGCATGATTCATTCGCGTGATTTTGTTTCCACCTGCGATTCCTCACCCTGCAACATTTTACACACGGTTTGTTTATTTTCACGTGTGATTTTTGCCCACGTGGATCACGTGATTTGTTTTATTTGGTTGGTTTGGGTTTTTTTTCATACAGAAACGATAATAACGCTGCTCACGTGTGTGCGCGTGCGTTTCAGGGCGTGATATGAAATGAAATGCACTCGTATGTTACTCAAACATTACATCCACGTGTGGAAAAACTTGGCTAGGATTTTTCCATAACGGCGGAACCCGAGTGAGCTGGAGTTTTGGGAAAGAACCTAAAACCTAAAAGAACCCTTAGATGTGATGCAAGTTCATGTTTCCTCCACATCAAGTGAAAGTATCCTGTTAGTCTGAAAGCCAGTGAAACAAACTTGGGCCTCTCAGCTGAAGGCAATTACTACATGAGGCAACAAGCTGAGCGGGATTTGAATCCGACCCCAGACGCGCCGCTACACTTAATCAAAGTCGAGCGTATCGATCGGGTTATACGAGCGGCTTTGGAGCACCCTTGTGCATTTACGCACCTGCGCTTTACTTTCCAAAGCTTAATCCGTGCATGAAAACCTAGTGAGCGTAAACAGATTTGACATTGTGAAAGGCAGGATGGCCTGATGCTCCGCGAATAAGATTTGTTGCTCCGCTTTATTGAGTTGCCGGCCTTGTTTTCCCGGATTATTCGTTCTTAGCGCTGGCTCCGGCACCAGGGAGACGATGTCGTCTCGATCGATACCTCTGACACATAATGAGGAGGAGAGCGTTTTAAAAAAATGGATTTAACAATGAGAAAAGTGACTAGCGCAATCAGGCATCCGTAATGGTGTCATTCTGCATGGGCGAGATCATCAAGCCTGTTCCTGCAGCCTTCCCGATCCACATAATGGACTAGAGTAATTATCTAGAGAAGCTTCTGGATTCCATGAGTGCAGGGATTGTTTGCAATAACTTTTACTTTTGCAGACTTGGTTGTGTGATCAGGGCCCGTTTCCTGACTTGCTGGGACGTTAACCGTGCCAGAAGACTTTTCTGCGGCGTCCTGTAAGGCGGCATTGTTGAGTGCTGGATTCTGATTGGTCAGAAAGTGTTGGTTAGTTTTCTATAACTGCAGCTCTGACAGTCGTGCAGATGCAAATCACAGGACTCTCCAACAGGGAGTCCTCAAGTTATGATGGCGATGCGTTCCGCTATACTCATCGTAAGGGGAAAATATCGTATTTCGAATGTCGTAGGCCTCTGTTTAGCCTAGCTTAGGTAGCTTAGCCTAGATTAGCCTAGCCTACCCAGGAGTCTTTTCCTGTTGGGGACATGCTGGGTGTTTAGAAGACATGCTTTTGGATTAAAATTAGGTCTTGAAGAACACAAAAAGAAACAGGCGGTAATGCACTGTACAGTACACCGATACACAAGGGAACTCTGTGAGTCGCGGGAGAGAGTGAGGCATCACGCAAGGCGAGTGACGCAGACATCCGGGCGTCGTCTGAATGCGTAGTACGCCGTACGCTGTAATGCTGGCCTGCCCAGTGATGCCTGCATACGAATTTTTAGTGTCTCACAATTGCCATCGTGGGAACTCGGGGAGCGTTAATAATGTTATCATTTTCTATAGGAACAGATCACTCTGGCTCGCAGAGAACGGTTTCCCACATTTTCAGGACAGCTTTCTTTTTGAAAAGAAAAGAAAAAAGAGAGAGGAAAAAAAAAAGAGAAGCTGGCGCGGGAACGAACGTTTATAGCTGCTGTAAAGGCAGCAAGAACAGGAACGTACCCGTTGTCTGTTTCATGGACATGTTGTTCTTTAACAAAATGCTGTGGAATAAGAGGAATAAAGCGCTTCAGGACATTGTTGTAGTAATAATAATAATAATAATAATAATAATAATAATAATAATAATAATAATAATAATAATAATAATTCCAGTCTACAATGGCAGAATGGCACAGTAATAACAACAACAACATTAAAACGCTTTTACATTCATCTCTATTCATCTCTTTTGGAATGATGGATGAAACGCATGATAAATATATATATATATATATTGAGTTTTCATTTCATATCAAAAGCCTGGCATTGCATTAAATGAATTTGTCTTCTCCGACAGAAAGTTGGCATGCGGACGCACTCACGGTTTTTTTCCGCTTTCTCATTTTTTCCAGGGATTCAAAGGGAAGATCAAAGCCACCATCTAGGATGCCAGAGTTGCTGATCCAAGCGTTTAGCTCCTTCCCTATTCAGCACTGCCTTCCTTATTAGATTATTCATCCGGGATCAAACCCAAGCTCCAGAATCAATCGGAAACAGCCGAGAGATGACGCCCTTCTTCTGGCTGTTTGGGCTGCTTTCCCTCCTCCCTCTGGTCTCGGGTGCGAGGAGTCGGGGGCTGGTTCTCCGCGTACATCAGCCGGATGGACGAGTGCTGCACAGGTCCAAGCGTGACTGGATGTGGAGGCAGTTCTTCCTGTCGGAGGAATACACAGGAAGTAACTATCAGTACGTGGGCAAGGTGAGCGAGAAAGTACTCTTGGAACGTCCTCCATCCTAAATCCGCGTCCCCATCCCCCACTTTCATCCCCGTCAGCCCCCCCAAACCTTCGTCTCCAATTGGAACTGACTTCCAAACAAGGCCCTGAGGTGGAAAATGTGAAGGAACGAAAAAATCTGCTTTGAGGTTTATGTGGCATGACATAATATTTGAATACGGGCACGGAGCAAGGCCGTTATCAAAGCGGGGGGAAAATAAAGCCGGGGAAATGTGAATTACACGGCTGCAGAGGCATGAATATTCAGAAAGGAGCTAAAAAGAGGAAGGGAAAAGAGGCGAAGAAGAAAAAGAAGAAGAAGAAGATGAAGAAGGGAAAAAGACATGGGACGAGGGGTGGGCGTCTGATATAGAGGGAGAATATTTCGTACCAGGCGTTGCGCCGGTTTTACTGTTCTCATTTCTAGGACAAAGTGGCTCACCAGGGACCTGACAGGAATCGACAATTACGGGCTATTTCATTCTCTTTTTTGCCGCTCTCTTCCCTCCCCCTCTCTTTTCCCTTTTTTAATTTTTTTCATCCTCTGACTTCCTACCCATCTGCAGCGCCCGTCTGAAAGGAGGATTTGCAATTCATCAAGCCGCAATTCAGCGCCGCAGCCAAATTTATGCCACATTAACCATGAAAGAGGAGCCCACACCGGCACTCATCAGCACGTTCTCTGTTCCTGACATGGCGTGATCACAATGTATAATTTGCAACGCTAAAAATATAATGCACGTTCCCCTTCTTGCAGTTAAACGCAACAGTTAGGAGTGAGCCTCTCACCCTGTGTTCAAGGAGGATTTCAGGTCAAAACGTGTCCAAGTCACAGGGTTTGTTGTGCTAGAAAGGGTCTGACGGCTAATCTGAGCTGCTACTATGCTGCATTTCAATGCCTGGCTTTTCCCCGACCACCCTTTATGAAAAAGAAGAAGGAGAAGAAGAAGAAGAAGAAAAAGTTCCCATTTTGTCCGTTTGAGGCTAATTACATACTCTAATTCAATCAAAAACACTAATCTGGTTAGCAAAGAACGAATGCTAACAGTGCCGGTCACGTTAGCGCATAACCCCACTTTTGCTGTGATTGAAATCCCACTTTCAGTTAATTAAAAGGCTAATAGGGTTAGCCTTAAATGTCAGTTAGTGTCGTTCTTATTTGCTAGTGTCAGCAAAGTTAGCATATTACATTTCATACTCGTCTAAAAAAACCGTCACTAGCAAGCTTTTTATCCAGAACAAGTCTGCGTTCTGGTGTAATTTCTAATATGGTGGTCACAGTGACCTCTTAGATGCACTCATCCTGCAATAGCTTTGTAGATTTTTATCTATGTGAGCACTTTGTAGGGTTTTTTTTAGGCATTTCATTCTTCCTCTGTCCTGAAGATGTCAGAAAAGTCAAAATTACAGAAGGTTACAGCTTTATTTCAGACTGTTCCAGACCAAAGCCTGGACGAAGGAGACTGCTTCCATAAACGTTAAATAAACATCTTGTGACTCATAACACTCGCCAAGTGCATGGCGGCAGCAGCACGATGCAGAAAACCATTCAGATAAAGGTGAAGAGCTGTAGTTCATGTTTACACAAACATCTAAATGAAGAAAAAGTCGGATCTCCGTGAGCTCTGATCTCTTTGGTTGGAGTGTTTCCGAAATCTCCTGGGATATTCCCGCGTAACAGTCACTCAGTTAACACTGTGGCCTCATAGCAAGAAGGTCCTGGGTTCGATCCCCGGGGTCGACCGGGGCGCCTTTCTTTCTGTGTGGAGTTTGCATGTTCTCCCCGTGTCCGTGTGGGTTTCCTCGGGGATCTCCGGTTTCCTCCCACAGTCCAAAGACATGCATAGAGGGGATTAGGCTAATTGGCGACTCTAAATTGGCCGTAGGTGTGAATGTGAGTGTGAATGGTTGTCCGTCTCTGTGTGTCGCCCTGCGCTGGATTGGATTGGTGACCCACCCAGGGTGTAACCCTGGTGAGCAGAAAAACATCTCCGCATGCACAAAAAAAACCTGAGACAGGAAAGGAACCTGACGTGGTCTTCTGCCATTGTGGCTCATCCACCTCCCAGTGTGATGTTTTGTGTGAGCTGAGACGTACATGTCCTTCTGAAGGAGCCGTTACTACAGATACGATAAACACGCATGATGGTAAATAGGGTCAGGGGTGCATTTTATCTAGATGTTATGCACAACTGTGTATGCACGGATATTCCCACGCGTCAATGCGCAATCACAAAGCTCAGAATAAATCACATTGTAGTCATCAACGATGGAAACGTATCGTATTCTGTCACACAAACTGGTTTGGATGACACCGGAGAGGCTGTTATATGAAAACAGAGAGGAATTAAAATCAACAGCAGCAAGTTTGACCTCTTCTGAGTTGAGCTACACAGGCATAGTGGGGTTATAATAGCAAAATGACAGCATGTACGCAGATATTCCGACCTCCGGTGTTAGTACAGGCTCCAGATGTTACAGGAGAGTTTTGTACGCTGGGCGGAGGTTGCGTTAAAGCAAGGTGTGTCTTAGATTTCTATGATTCTTCGACGTAAGCTAACTTTTCTTGGGTGATATCGGCCCGTGTTGGAGGCAGCATCGAGTCCATTGGGACTGTGCGACATTTTGATGTAAACACTCAGTATAGGAATTAAAAGCATACTAAGACAACCTACATCCTGCATAAATGCTATGTTATAATTACCCGTGTTTATCTCATACATATTAATTTAGTCCTTCAGGGCCATGTTGAGTAGGGCACCGAATTTAATGTCTGGATGAAGAGCTTAGAGAAACAACTTAAGCACATGCAGAATCTGTGAATATCTGAATACAGTGGAACCTTCGGTCACGAACGCCTCCAAAGACGAACAAATCCGCTCCCGACCATAATATTCGCCAAAATCTTGCCTCTGTAAAGGTTCCTCCCAGTGGAGCCCAAGTAGAACGCTCTGCTCGAATCTAGGAACCCTTAATTATCCAATGGGCCTTTAGAGAACCTTTTATTTATTTATTTGTTATTACTTAATTTTTAATACTTAGAACCTGTTATTGTGTTAATATTTGGTTCCTCAAGGGTTGTTTAAGGGATCACTGGATAATTAAGGTTCTTCGCGTCAAAAAAGGTTCTACTTGGAACTTTTATTCCTCATTCAGAAACACAGAGTGGAACATAATCGGTTCTTTCAGAGATGCAGCTGAGGAACCTTTGGGTGTTTGAGAATTAGGAATTTGGAGTCAATTGGAAGTCTCTGTTCTGAGTTTTAACCAGAAACTAAACTTTGTAAAGTTACAGTGGGACCTCGGGTCAGGAACGCCTCCGAACACGAACAAAATTCGCCAAAAAATTCGCCAAAATTTTGCATCTGGTCACGACCACATAATCGGGTGGCGAACAAACACAGCCCCGCCCATTTTCCTTTCCGCTTCGTACGCGCCAATGTTTTCCCATTTCCTGTTTGCGTATTGTGCAATTGTGTATTGCGTACCTAACAAAGACACACGTGTCCCTTTAATCGGTCTCGCTCAGACGTGCGTTCATTGGCTGTACAGTAACCTTGACAGAAGTCGACTCATGCCAGGTTCGTTTTAATGGCTGCTTACAGGAAGCTTTTATATAATTAAGGATTGTTCAAACTTAGATTTTTTTTCTGTCCTTAAAAGTCATTAAAAAAATGTTCACAGCAAACGGTTGGTATCGGTCTAATGTCAGTCGTGCAATGTCAGTTTTCTCTGTTGGTCAAGGTTTTTACATTTAGTTTATTATTACACTCTGCATTCTGTGGTATAATTAACTATTTTTGTACTTAAAAATCTTTAAAAAAGAAAAAAAAAAAGAATATTTACATACTAGGGTCTGGAACAGACTCATTTTATCTACATACAATCCAATGGGGAAATTAGGTTCAGGTCACGACTAGAGTTTTGGAACGAACCCTGGTCGTGACCAGACTGTACATGTAACTCCTCCCAGGGTAAATACCGCCGTACGTTTTGATCCGAGTTGTATTTCGACCGTCGATACAAAAAAAGAATAAAGTTTTTTTGTTTTTTTTTAAATGACGAGGGAAATAATGTGTTTTTTTTTATATGAATATCTTTAACAAAGGATAACGACAACAAAGAAAACAAAGAACAACGCAAGAAATGTCTGATACAGGACACATTTCATTCCGGTTCTCGGAAAACACAATACATCAAGGTGTAAAGCAAGTACATGATCTCCCTCGAGGAGAAGGGAGTTGTCTGGTCTTCCTGTCTGTTATATACACACACACACATATTTAAAAAAAAAACAATCTAGCAGAAAGTCAGAAGTTTTACCTGGTTTTCTTTGCCCTGACAGCTGGAGGATTCTAAATAAAATCGCACCTTCTCAACATGATGACATTGCACTGTTTTTAAACTGGGCCAGAGATGTGCAAGTTGGGAGTTTAGTGGTAGTTTTTTTAGGCTGTTATTTGTTACCTGTTCTATTTCCCTTTATATCCCCGCCTTTCGCTTTACCGCGACCTTTAACGCCCTGCGATTTTGTCGACTTTTAACTTGCCGCGTCATGCTAAGCGCTTTGGAGGTCACCTTCGATTTAGGCGGTAGATACGTGACGTTCGTCACAATTTGTCTGGTGATTTATATCACATTACTGCGTGTCAAACACGTTTTAGTAATCGATATTAAAATTAATTAGCTCTCTTAATGGAAAAATATCGTTTCATCCTGATTTTAATCAACCCAAACTGTGTTCCTGTTTCTGTCAGAGCTAATGAAGAAGGCGCTGCCTTTCAGTCAGTACCAGTGAAGAAGGCGTGGCCTATGTGTCTGTCACACCCACTGAAGTGCTCATGGCTTCTTTGTGAGTCCCACTGAAGGAAGTGTGGCCTTTTCAAGAGTTCCAGAAAAGGAGGTGTGGTCTTTCAGTCACTCCCAGGGAAGAAGGTGTGGCCTCTGTATCCGTCACTCCCAGGGAAGAAGGTGTGGCCTCTGTATCCGTCACTCCCAGGGAAGAAGGTGTGGCCTCTGTATCTGTCACTCCCAGGGAAGAAGGTGTGGCCTCTGGGTCTGTAAAAGACATTGCTCTTGTGTAATAACTAGTCCCAATGAAGGAGGTGTGGCCTCAGTACCCATCAGGCCCAGTGAAGGTGACATGGCTTCTCTGTCTCTGCCATTAAAGGAGGCATGGTGCCTCTGTCCATCTTGGTTAAGGGGGCGTGGCCTCTTTGTCAATGTCAGTTCAGACAGTGTGGCCCCTTCGCCTGTCAGTCGTGAACGAGGCATGGTCTCTTTGGCTATCTGTCGCAGTAAGGGAGGCGTGGCCTCTGACTCCTCAAGAGCGTCACTTTCTGTAAATAACATCCTGATGATGTAACCAAAATCTAAATGATTTGCTGAAAGCGAAGTTGTAAATCATTTGATGTTGAATCACTAGCTTCATCCTTCAGACATCCAGTGCACATCGCAGGTATCATCAGCGAATTAGAGACACACACCCCCTCGGGTCATGGCTAAATATAGAAGCCGACAGCTACGCATTTCCAGTAATGAGACTGTGCTGGATGTATTTTTTTTCTCGTTACAAACATATAGCATTGGAGGTTTTTCCATTTGTTTGGTTTGAGTGACATGAAATGAAGAAAGCAATGCTTAGAGGTGTGTGTGTGTGTGTGTGTGTGTGTGTGTGTGTGTGTGTGTGTGTGTGTGTGTGTGTTTCACAAGGAAAAAAAACACACAGAATCTGTCAGCATGTAGAGAGGAACATTGCTGTAGCACAGCAGAGGTTTTGGCACCAATTGCGCCTTGGCAACTATTCATGTCCAACACCCACCAGTGAAAATTTGATCATGCATCAGTGGAGAGAACGTGGAGTTTTGTGGAGGGTGAATGAGATCCTTCAAGTGGAGAGTTGGGTACATGCTGAGAATTTCATATAAAAAATATAAAGTAAACAAGCCACCAGCTTATCCAAGTTAATATTAATAGTGAACCTCACTAGAGGACTTAGTTTTAGTGCATTAAATAAACATGAATCTGATAAGCTGGTCCATTTCCAATCGTTAAGTCATGTTGCTAAAAAAAAGAAAAAAAGAAAATGGGGAATGAAAATCCCCCTGTTCAACCCCTGTAACAAGAAATGTGCCTGCAGAGAGAGAAATTCAGTTCTATTACAAATAGTCATGCAGCTAAAGGATACAGAGACAGAGGGAGAGAAAGGGCGAAAAAAAAATCTAAATCAAAACGGACTAAAAGCCTCATTAGTGTTTAATGGAATAAGTCCCGAAGGCGTGTGCTCTGAAAACTCTCTCTGTGGTGCTTATTAGCTGCTTTTGTCCCTGGAGAGCTTCCTTTCTGAAAGCTTTTGCTGATAAGCCGCAATTCATGGCTGAGAGTCCATCAGAGGGACAAAAAAAAAAACACAGCAGAACATAAAATTAAAGTTTTCAACACCGACACACACACGACAACTCATGGGCGTATGATCAAAATGTTGTGAGAAGAAATGTGTCCAAGTGTGGGCGTAGGTGTATCCCAGTCCGGGTGTTAAACTGGGTGATCCGGTGTGAGTATCAATACGATCCAGTGTCATCATCAGCGTGATCCAGTCTGGGTGTCAGTGTGATCCAGTGTGCGAATCAATAAAATCCTGAGTGGGGGTCGACGTGATCTAGTGTGGGCGCCAAAGTGATCCATGTAGGTGCCCACGGGATCCACTGTGGGTGTCCCTGTGATCCACGGTGGCCATCATTGTGATCTGATGTGGGTTTCAGCGTGATCCAGAGCAGGTATCAATGCGATCCGGGGTGAGCATAAATGTGATCCAATCTGGGCATCAATAAAATCCTGAGTGGGTGCCAGCAAGAGCCATGTGGGCATCAGTGTGATCCAGTGTAGGTACCATCATGTCCCAGGGTGGGTGCCAATAAGATCCTAGGTGGGAGTTAATGCGATCCGACGTGGGCATCACTGGATCATGGTCTTCCAGGTGGGGGTCAATAAGTGCATAACACATCTGTCTTTTCTGTGTTCTTCCAGCTTCGCTCGGATAAGGATAGAGGAGACGGCACGGCGCGCTACGTCCTCTCCGGAGAAGGAGCAGGCACCATTTTCCGCATAGATGAAAAGTCAGGTGATCTCCACGCCACTCAGAGACTCGACAGAGAAGAAAAAGCGTCCTACACCCTACAAGCGCAGGCCTTCAACAAATACACCGGCCTTCCCCTGGAACCGGCCACCGAGTTTATCGTCAAGATTCACGACATCAACGACAATGAGCCCAAGTTCACGCAGGCCGTCTACAGTGCCAGCGTCCCGGAGATGTCTGACGTCGGTGAGGGAGCTCATATCGAATTCCTCTTGTTTTCTTGTTTTCCTGCCACACATTTAATGCCACCCTGGGAGATTGCTCTCAGGCGTGATGCCTCTGTGAATCTGTCGTCCGAGAGCATTTAAGGTCAAGGATGGCTCGGTGCCTTTGTTTTTTTTTTTTCTTTCCCTGACTTTTATTTTTTTTGACAAGTCGCTGGAGCATGAAGAATGTCAGCGAGTGTTGAATTGGGACTGAAGTGTGATGCGGGAGCAATTTTTTTCCCCTCGTGGTAACCAGTTTTACTTCTCCTGTGTGCACAGGGATGTATGTACCTATTTTGTTTCTGGAAATTGAGCCACAGTTGAGTGGTGATGCAACCAAGGCACGAAATAGAAAGGCTGTTATAGCTCTGCTGTGTCATATTTATATATAACAGCATGCCCACAAGCATTTTTTTCTTAATGCAATGCCTCAGAAATTTCCAACCGTGCACTGCTGGAGCAAAACGGAACGAAAATTAGTGGGATAATTAATAGGAACACTTCATCATGCCCTTAAATAATTAGTTCCAACTTCAGTGCTATAACTAATCAACATGACTTTGCTAAACAACATTATAGTGAGTGGTTGAAAGGCTAATAGGTTCAAATGACAGGGGACTTAGCACTCCGCCCTGTGGGATGCCGCATATCAGTCTCGGAAAAACTCATAAGAACCAGTTAGCTAGCTTGCCTATTAATGTAATCACCTAACTAAAGTCTAATCAGACCTAGCATAATTAAATGTTAGAGCAGTCCCACATTATTACAAGCTCAAAATTGCAACTTTGTTAATACCAGATGTCTTACATGTAGTCTCTCATTTACCATTTTTACCATTATACACAATTCATTACAGAAATAAAGCATCCATGTTGTACTAGATAATTAGTTAGACAAAACGTACATAACAGATACGCAGTAATTTACCATAAAAGTAATTTGTTAGTGTGGCATTAACTCCCATTACAATCAGTTTCATTTGCAATTTTAAAAACCATTATTAAACTACAGTTCTACTAAATCCTGGGCTCTGATTGGTCAGAACGTGTTGATTAATTTTCTAACAATAGTACCATGACAGTAGCGCAGCTGCAAATCATAGCATGATATTAATCCACTCATTGTAATATGTTATGGTTTCTATAGCAACAGCTCACTCACAGGGCGGTGGATTTTCCGCATAAACTGATGTCAGAACATGTAATCATGTTCTGAAATATTTATTTATTTGTTTATTTGTTTGTTTATATTTATTTATTTTTAAAAATGAGATTTTGCGCCGAGATATTGTTTCACAGACATTCCACGGCATTAAATGTAACTATAAATGGATAAAAAGTTTGAAATATTGTTCTTTAATAACTAAATAATAATAAGAAGAATTGTTGGCAAAGGAATAAAACAGTTTGGGATGTGCTATATGGGAAAACAATAAGCCGATTATAATAATAATAATAATAATAATAATAATAATAATAATAATAATAATAATAATAATAATAAATGCACCATGTTCTTGATTATTTTACTCTAATTCCTTTATTATTCACAGCATTTCCTGAATTATTATTATTATTATTATTATTATTATTATTATTATTATTATTATTATTACTACTACTATTAATTTATTTTTATTTTTTTTTTTTAACGTTGAATCAATTTGCTACCCTCTTATATGTGTTATTTCTTAAAGAGCAATTCCTAATACTTTCCACTAATTTATAGATCCATTTAATGCTGTGGAAGGTCTGCGAAATAAGTTAGCTCAAATGTGGCCTTATGTCATGTAGATTCATTAACAGTCATTAAGACTGTCATTAACAGTCGTTAATGATAATTAATGAGAATGGTCAGAAATGCGGTTGATAGTGATTGCGATTTAGTCGCTAAATATCAGAAACCTGATTTAATGCAAAAAAGGTGCCGGATTTCATTAGCAATTGAACTGCGCAGCAATTGAAGTGTAATTACAGCTATGAGCAGGAATCCCACTGCTTAGTCAAACTCTTTCATACGTAACTTGATATAAAAATTCAACTGTGACATTATTTAATTTCATCCAAAGTTACTTATGTGTGAGACAGCATGCAGCGTAAGCACAAAGCTGAGAAATTAAAGGCTAAAGGTTTGGCTCAAGGCCCCATAAGTGCCTTTCTGATAGTCCTGGGAATCGAACTCGCAACCTTCTGGTCAGTAGTGCAGAACGTCTGCTACTCCAGTCATCACAGTGCGTTGATGCCAGAGCGGTGAGGCTGAGGAGAGGGCAGACTGAAGAAGCAGCGCTCCAGCTTCAGTGTGCTTCTGGAAAGTAAAGCAACTCTGAGTAGTTTAAAAAGAGCGAGAGAGAGAGAATTGCTTTTGCATTACATTTCCGAACCATCCGTGGTTATTTTTTATCTCCTAAAAGATGAGATCGCATTAGCAGTTTGGCGCACTGCACCAAAACTAATGCTAAACTGATAACTGCTGTACTGCGGATTGCATTTCTATTTCTGGCCTCAAAGCCGTAGGTGGGTGTGATGATACCCAAAACGAAGTTGTCATAGTGTGCGGAAACATTAAACTGCACCGTGGGAAGCCAATGACATGTAAGTGAATCCTACGGTCTCCATAAAGGAAACTAGCAGGGGAGTGAGATGTCAAATATTATCTTTAAATTAAATCTGAACTTCTTGCATTACACAATGTTTAGAACAGTTTAGGAAGTAAAGTTGATCTTGAACTCCTTTTTTCTTTTCAGTTTATTTAAGTGTAGTCTCTTGGTTCACGGTGTGGCCTGGTGTGCCAATTTTATTACATCAGGGCTGTGTGCGAACGTATTTTCCTGACATTTCAGAGTTTCCTTGACTTCATAGCAATTACATCTTCTATTGCTATTCTATTCCGATCTGTTTACTGTTACTATTTCTGTTACTACTTTGCTTTGTAATTCTGGTTAAAAACTAAACAAGGAGACCCGAAATTAAAGACCCGAAACCGTCGGGCCCTTCAAATCTTGTTAAATAGGTATCAGTCCCAATAAAATCATATTAGCATTGTACGCAGGGCGATATTTACGTACTTAAGTTTCCTTAATCGTGCCAGTCAAGTTTACAGAGCTTACCTAGAGATGGTGATGAAATGTATAAGCATTTATAAATATAACCTGAAACCTTTCACAGAAGTCCTGTCAGGTTAGCTAGGCAAGAAGATTTATTAAAAAATATATATATATATATATATATATATTTATTTATTTAGGAAACCTCAAAAATCCCATCAGGGTCGCTAACTTAGCTAGGGATAGCAGCAAAATCTATAAACTTTCATGAATTTGACTTGTAAATCTTCACAGGTTAAAGGTTGGGTCCTGTTTAGAGGTAAGCTCTGATTAGCCAGCTAGTTAGCGGTGCAAGAAATTTCTGAAGCTTTCTGAAGACATAACTAGCTAGCTAACCAAAGAAACCAGAGAAATTGCTGAACAGTGCATATAAAGTTAGGGATACTAACGGATGAGTATAACTTATTCCTTAACAGAAATCCCGTCGGGTTAGCTTAAATTAGCCATGTAGGTAGCGATGCAAGGGATTTCTGGATGTTTATGAATGCAAGTTGAAATTTCTCACAGAAATCCCATCAGATTAGCTCAGGTTAGTTAACTAATACAATCTAGAGACCATAGAAGTTACCAAAAAACACTTTCGCTAACGTAAATTTAGCTATTATTAGCAATGCACCTGAACACCAAGATGTTTATGTAGTCATTATGATTTCGGGGATGTAGGACCATCCGACCCCAATGTGAAGGAGGAGTCAAAGCCATGCCCACGTACCCATATATGACCTTCAACCCACGCCCACTCAGAGCTAAAGACATTATTACCACATAAGGTTCTCTAACACACAACGTGATGTCCCAGCGCACACTGATGCGTCTTCTGAGATCTGCAGATCTGTCCTTTTCATTTCCGTCGCATGTGCTGCGCCACAGTTGGTCATTAATGTTATGCTTTTGACTCCTTTGCGCGGTAATAATTTATTACGTAGCGCTAATACATGCAGATGTATGCAGGGTAAAAACCAGAGTGACCTTTCCATTCTATATGAAGCTATGATGATTCCATTTGCATGTTTTATCACATAGCCCACTTTACATCTCATTTTAATTCTGTCTCTATCACGGAGTTGTCACACAATCAGGAAGGATGGTTTTAGGATGGCAACACAGAACTCCGAGAAAATGACTCTGATATGCAGCAGAATATACATATTCATGAGCACTGCTGCTGTTGGTGCTCCTGCTGCTGATGCCCCGTGTACCAGGACAGTCCCAATCCTCAAGAACAGGAGGCGTCTGTTCGGGGTCTTTATCCTGAGATTAATCAGCTGATACTTTGCTCTAACAGCAGTATAAGTGCTCGTTTTCAGAGGGATGACTCTTACCTAAAGAACATAGTGTTAGCACAAAGTCGGTTGTTGACTCGGTCTGCAGGTCACAGACTAATTTCCTCCATCCATCATTTATTACCGGAGGCTGGCAGGAAGTCCAATTACAAAAATCGCACACGCTAACAGCTCCGTTTCCATGCTTATTACTCCGCGGTGCTATAGAGGTCTAGATTCTGTAGTCTGACAATAGTGCAGCTACAAATCACGGATTTATAGTAATGCCCTCGTTCTAGCGCGTTATCTTTTTTATAGTAAGAACTCATTTACAAAGAGTTATACAACGGGCAATTTGCACAAATCGGTTAAAAATACGTGTATTCATAGATACAGTGATTTTTCTTTCTGTTTTTAAAAGGAGTCTTCAGTGTCAGGGCTTTGGAACAGTCAGGGGTAACGCTGCAACTTGTTGAGTTTCCATGCTGTAGATTGTTTCTATGTTTTAGTCATATTAACTTCAAAAGAGAGACTAAAGACAGGCTGGGGAGGGTCTGAATGACTGTTTATAGGTGCTCCAACATAAGTGAGAACAGGAATGAACTTGTTTTAGAGATGTCCCACAACATGAAATGTTTATTAAGGAGAACTGTCTGATGTAGGATACAGGGACCAGGCAGATTCCTTGAAATGAAATCATTCCTCAAAGGATCAGTGGATGTTTAAGGGTTCTTTGCGTCCTAAAATGGGTCTTTTTGAAG
>JAQMCW010000018.1:1146723-1157447 GCA_030068335.1 Chrysichthys cranchii | reverse complement strand
CTATCATTTCCACTTTCTTGGGACCCGTAATGAAGCTTATAGAGCAAAAATGCAGAGAAACACAACGGGAAAAAAATCCTGTGAACATTTTATTTTTTTAATGAATTTCAAGCACAGAAAAAAGTCAAAGTTTGAACAAGCCTTAATTATACAAATCTTACTGCAAACAACCAAGAAAACGAACCGATTTGTTCGTGTTCGGAGGCGTTCGTGACCAGAGGTTCCGCTGGAAATCCAAATCACTCCCATGTACATAGCTAGCTAGCATCCTGTGCATAACTAGCGAGTTCAGACTTTCCTAACTAAGGAATACGGCTCTCAGCGTCATCCTGTTATAGGAAAACAATAAACGGCAGGATGTTGCGATGAAGGATGGTTAATATCGACGTGCAGATGATATCCCTCTAACGGAACATCCTGCAGTGTTTTATTCCTCTTGAGACTCCTTAAAAATTACATCAATCAGTTTCTTTTTAAACCGTTTATGTGGCTCGTCCGCCGCACGGCTCGGTGTGAACGAGCTGCTACTAGAGAAATGATGACGAGCGCATTAACGTAAACCTGTGATTTGCAGCTGCACTTCTGTCAGAAAATTAATCAGACTGCAGAATTTGACAGCGCTGTGGCATAATGAGATGTAAGTCCGTTCTCTGGGGACGTTCCAGAGTTCCCGCGGATGCTCAACACGAGCCCTGTGACTGCTTGAGAACTGTCATCACTTGCTATTTGAGGCTGTCTGGCGATTAGCAAAACACATTTTCCTTCAAGGTATCTAGCACATTTGATTTGCCTTGAAGATTTCTCACACCTTTAACTCACTCTTAAAGGAACGGATGGGATCACTAAAAAGGCATGCCAACCAGCTGTCATTTGTTAGCTGATTAGCATTGTTGAGTGACATGTTTTTTTCCCTGTTTTTAGCCACATTAGCATTTTGGAGTGATGTTTTCTTTCACTGGACTTTTTTCAACGAAATCAGGTTGGTAATTACGCCGAGTGTTCTCTACAGAAAGCTGTGCGGGATTTTCATATCTTAATTTTGAGCTACACCCCAACAGGGCCTTCGTTCGGTACACTCACGTGGTCGAAGGAGTCTCGTAGGAAATGATGCAGTTTCAGAGAGCGAGGTCTTCTATATTTATTTATTTATTTATTTATTTATTTATTTATTTTTGACCCTGAGCCTAAGTGCCAGGTTTTTTTTTTTTTGTTGTTTTTTGTTTTTTCACCAGTGCTCATGATGAGCCATTTACATAATCAGGACATAAGCATCCTCGATCCTGAAGCAGGCTCATTTTAGAGACTATTACACTGCAAACAACCAATATATTACCCTCGTAAAGGCCTCTTGGAGTCCTGCCAAAAGCTTACATTGCTAAATTGCTAAATCTGCTCCTATTTTTGAATTTCTCAAGCCTCACAAGGCAAAATCCAAGAGTGATAATTATCCTCAAGTTTCTCAAATTCCTGTTGCACGATGTATGACCCGTTAAAAAGAAAAAAAATCCTTCTTGTAAGATTACACCGTGCCCAAGAGTGCAAAAAGATACGCTTTACTGCTTCAAAGACAAAACCAAAACAGGACATTATAGAAAAGAAAAGAAAATGCATCCCATTCTTTGCTCCTCTATACATACGGGTGATCCCATAGATCATCTTGGACGTGCTTGGAAATATGGAACGGGAATGTTCTGATCCATGTAATCTCCTCTTTCCTACAGGTGGAACGCTGGGAAATTTCAAGCAGCCCTGGATCTTCATCAATGTCATCGAAGCACTGGGGCTTTTATATTTCACCCCGGATTCGGCGTTCGTCCCCGTCCAGCTCTCAGAGTCGCTTAGTATTCCAAGCTGAAAGTCCACACTGAAACGTTTCCAATGCTCACGGGGAACTGTGTGCTGCTGTTCCTCTGGTGTGTCCTGGACAAGAGCTTCGTCTCTCCAATGCACAGGTGGGGAAAGGAGCATCACGGGGGTCTGAGGGACCACAGGAGGCATGGCACGGCGGGGATTCAGAGAGTCAAACGAGGATGGGTGTGGAACCAGTTTTTCGTGCTGGAGGAATATATGGGCTCTGAACCACAGTATGTTGGCAAGGTAAACGAGTGTAACAATAAAATCCCTTAGATTTGTTTCCGTTTTGGTCTCTAATACAGATTAGCTTCAAACGATGCAGAACATGTTGAAAATAAATGCTTCAAAGTGTATTATGCGGCCAGGATTTGGAAAAACGTTTGGAAAACTGAGGTCCGGTGTGGAGTGGACTCTGATGGGGACGAAAGGAAAGTCTTTTTATAGACGTGCCCTCAACATTCCTTCACTTTGAAGGAATGGAAAATATGGTGGAATCCTGTGAGCACCTAGCATAGGGAGAATTTTACGCTTAGCAAATAAATAAATAAATAAATAAACAAACAAACAAACAAACAAATAAATAAATAAATAAAAAGAAAGAAAAGAACAACCCATGCATCAAAAAACATGATGATGGAAAATAAATAATGGGAGAAATTCATGATATGTGGATGTGAACATGTTGAGCTGTTTTAATGGTTTGAATGCTAGCTAAGTCGTGTGCAGATGACGGTGCTAACTAGCTAACAGGAGCAGGAACACTCAACTAAAACTTAGAGCACATTTAAAAGAAAAAAAACAAGATAGTGAAGGCACACGTTGTGATTTTTGTCCTGGAAACAGACAGTCAGGGTTAAATTCTCTGCAAATATAATACCTGCCCTTTAGACGTGTCTCTAAATGTGTCTAGCTGCCTCGACTAGCTCCTCTAGTTTATAGTTTTCAGTAGAAATGCCCCACTTGCCGACTCATTAGGACCAAGAATGGTCAAGGGATATGATTTTGTTATGTTATATTTGTCACACAATTACTCAGGGACACTTTTAGTTAATCAGCTTGGCCATTTTTTGGCGAGTTTTATGAATTTTTTACCCACACTTCAGTCTTACTGCACTAAGCTTGACTTTGCTAAAAGGATAAGAAAGCATTGATTTATATTGGTTGTGACAAATTTATCGATGGAGCCCGAATCTTTCAGCAGGTCCATATGCATCACTTCAGCTCTGATGAAATGGATGACTCTGATCTGAGACGTTTGCGTTTCCTTTTGTTTGGTCTTTTTTTTCTTCTCCCTAACCTTTCTGCTTCCTTATTAAATTGTTTTTTTTTTCTCTCAAAAATAATACATCTTCTAATGAGGGTAAACATGTGAATAATGGCTTGTCAGCTTGGCTACAAAAGACAGCTGCATACTGATGCCGTTTCAGCTCTTAAAAATGACCGATGTGTGGACGTCGGTGAAAACGCCAAGCCCCAAAAGAGAATTTTATCGGCTTGTGTTTGGCAATTGCTTACTGATTTATTTTGCCCGCAGTGATCTAATCGTCCATGAGGGATACGCTATTATCCGTTGCTTATGGCGGGGTAACTTGGTGGTGTAACTTGTAGCCATTGAGAGCATTGATTGTGCATTCAGTGCGAAGGCGTCGGGTTAAAGGGATTTTATATTCTCTCAGATGTCCCAAATTGAATATCAAGGCTCAGATGTTGAGAAAGCCGTACCTTAAGCTTAAATGGGATCACGGTTAAATTGAACTATCAAGTTAGGTCTAGGGGAGTCGTGTCAGGGCGGACAAGGGATTGCCGTGCGGTATTGTTCACGTCAGAGCTGCAAAGGCTGGGTTATCAAGTCCTCCTTCACATTAAGAGAAGAAGCCATGGCCGTCAACCTGACGATTAATTTAACCCGAAAAAACCTGGTGGCAAAGCGACATCCAGCTTCACTCGATAGGCTTAAAGAAGCTTCATCCTGCTCCTCTAACCTGGTTAAAAGGGAATCAGGTGGAACATTCCAGAGTGTGAAGGAGGCAGACGGTGCTCCTGGATTCATTTCATAACTTGGCTGGAGATCAAAAGATTGGAAAGTTGGATGAGGCAATGACTTTGAGGCGTGAAGGAAAACTTTGAGCACTCTTGCTAATGGTTAAGGTCATCTTCACACTGCAGAACCTGGGCAAAGGGTTCCGAGTTGTTTCCTTTAATTATGGTCATGAGAACTAGCATATCGAGCACATGGTTTATATGAGATTATTATGAAGTAGTTTAACAGCCAGATCTCACTCTGATTTAAGCCTTTATTGGGCACTAAGTGAAATACTTGGCAATTTTATCATTTAACCTTAAAGTGTCACTGGACGACATTACAAGACTTTACATTGTAAGATGTTTTTTTTTTTTATTCATTTTTATGTTGCAAATCAACGTCATATATGTCCAGTGTAGAATAAAACTGTAAAACTAATTTCCAAAAAGTGCATAGATACAGGTGCTCCCCGAGTTACAATGGCTCGACTTACGATTTTTCAAAGTTACGATGACGACTGTGATTCACTAAAAGTTGTAAAATATTTAGAAAATATTTCAAATTTGCAGGCAGGCATCGCAGACAGGCCAGCGTAACGGTGTATGACATACCCAGACGTGCAGACGACGCCAGGAATTACACGGCCAACACCTGGAAGTCCGCGGGTGATGCCCGGATCACTCGCATTGTGCGGTGCCTCACTCTCTCCCGTAACTCGCAGAGTTCCCCTGCGTATCGGTGTACTGTCCAGTGCATTATCGCGGGTTTTTTTGTGATTATTAAAGGAACAGCTTAGCTGTTAGAATAGCCGGAGCTCAGTATTTGTGTAGCGTGGTGTCGCGGCTGGACGGAGCTCAGAGACACAGTGCTGCTGCCTCCACCAGATGTGGGTCTCTCTGACAAACTCTGTCTTTTGATGGAAATGTGATTTAAATCAGTGGTCCCCAAGCTTTTTTTGTACTGGGGACCACTTTCATGTAGGGCAAGTTTTCCACGGACGGGGGGGGGGGGCTTTCTCGCCGGCGGCAGCAGCTTAAACTGCTACATTCTCTGAGTCACGTGCTCACAGTGCGACGAGAGTGAAATTTTTCAAAATAAGATACTCAGGAAACTAATGAAAATAAAGTAACTAAACATTTCAGGAAGGTTATTATTGTTTTGCAGCCCGGTACCAAAAGACCCACGGACCG
This sequence comes from Chrysichthys cranchii, assembly GCA_030068335.1. Classification (NCBI taxonomy): domain Eukaryota; kingdom Metazoa; phylum Chordata; class Actinopteri; order Siluriformes; family Claroteidae; genus Chrysichthys; species Chrysichthys cranchii. Next base: position 1,152,380 of record JAQMCW010000018.1, on the reverse strand, counting down.
GTACCGGTCCGCGGCCCAGTGGTTGGGGACCCCTGATTTAAATGAAGTCTTCCGTGAGTGTGTGTGGTCTTCTACAGGAAAATACTCCAGGGTAGGCTAGGCTAAGCTGGGCTAAAATAGGCGGAGATACCTAATCTAGGTATCGACTTACGACTTACGATATTTTTGACTTACGCTGGGTGTGGCTGAACACACCTCCATCGTAACCGGAGGACTACCTGTATACATTTTGATGTCCGTTGAAGTTACCAAATATGGTTCTTTGCCTAATAAAGGGTGAATAGCAGCAGTAGACAAATCATTAGCCCAGGACGAGTACCCAGACAATCCTTTAAGAATCAAGATTTTGGAATCTCTGACTAAAAGAAGCAAAATAAAATCAAGAGCAAAGTCTGCATATAACTCTCCTAATAACTACACATAATCACCACATGGTTAAAGATCTCAGGCGGGAAATATAGACACAGGTCAGCCTGAAGTATCTTTTATGTGTTGAAACTTTGTTAATGACTTGGGGACTTTTGTTGAGGTCATTAATGCAGTGTTCTGCATGAAGCTTGTGGATAATAGTCATAAAACTCATTCGAACAAAGTACAAAGATGAGAATTAGATTATTTGAGTCACAGCTTTATTGTAAAGCATCGTACATTTGGGTTTAATTAACAGTCAAATCTTGGTTTAACTTGCATGAAGTGTGTCACACTGGGAAAGACAGATGCTCACCACTTCCCTGTGGATGGAAGACTTGGTGCTTGTATTAGATGGTGTTCTAATTGGCTGGTGATGGTGAAATGCATCCCTTGGTTTGGCTAAGTTTCAATTACTTTATGCGCTACTAAGCTATTTATGAGGTACCCCACTTCACATGCATTTTTAATTCTTCTCAGTGTATGATTTAGGACCAGGATTACACTCTGAGTTGTGATGAAGCTTACATTCAACATGCCGCTGGTTAAAACCCAAGTTGAGCTGATAGACCTGCCGTGGCGCACTGGTTTATTTGTGTCAGTACAACCAATTTGAAATACATGGTCTCAATTTGGATACATGACAAGGTCTCGCAACTGCATTTCCAGCTTCTTCAGCTTATGATTTGTCTAAATATTTAATAAAAAGTTAAGGTTTTCTGATCTCCTTACTGTGCTGTTTTCTTGAATGCACTCATCCCCGGTCCTGCTTTCCGAGCAGTAATTCAGAAATCTGCAGGTTTACCAGCTTGACCAAGTCTTCCTGTGTTTTAGGACTGGGTATCTGCTGAAAAACCCCACCTGAATCACTTGGCCAGCACGTTTTCATCAGGCTCAAACTGTCTGAAGGCCAAAGTTTGTTGATATCTCAAATAGCTTTAAAGTTATTAAAGTTTGAAGAGCTCGTGTTCTTTCTCAAAAGGTTAAGACACCAATCTCCAAGTAATTCCTTCCGAACGCTAACGCGGTGCGTGTAATTTATACATGAACACAGAAAGATGACATTTTACACATCTTTCGACTTCAGTTATTTGTATTTGAATGGTAAATTTTAAGCAATCAGAAGTTAAGAAGAAACAGAGGTGAGCAAAGCAGCCGCGGAATATTAAACGTGATCAAAGGTGGCACCTCGGCATGATCAATTTTCAGCAATCTGAGCATTTTATACAAAGTGATAAGGGAATGAGATGAGGAAGAAGTGAAAAACTGGAACACTATCAGGAGTGGAAAGAATTTAAATTGTGCTTTTATCAGAAATTCAGCTCTACAGGAAAAAAAATAAATAAAAAAATAAAAACCTCTTTATGAGTATAACCGAGACCTTTGATGCTGAAATTAAATTTTTGGTCACTTTCAGAGTTTATCGATCTCCTCTATAGAAGTTCATTCAACGCTGGTGAGTCAAAATATAGACTCAGATTGGTCAGATTGGTTTTTTTTTTTTTAGAACTAACTGCATCTCTGACAGTAGGGCAGCTCCAATTTCACAGGTTTATATTAACGTGCTAGTTATCCAATTCATATCTCCATAGCAACAGCATATATACATGGACTTATAAGCTATAAGCATAATTACACGTTAGATAAGTATCGACAAGTATGATGCATCCTTTTTTATTAAATAACATACAATAAACGTTGGCGATTTCCTATAAAAAAGAGGAATAAAATCTGCCATTATAAGAAATGTAATTCCACTCCATCACACCATCCTGTTGGTGATGGTTTTCCTCCAACTGTGTGACGCAGAGTCTTTTATTTCTCCATATAAAAACAAACCCAGACCTGACGTTTTGGAATCAATTAGTTTTCTTTTTCTTTTTTTTAATCATATGCAACAAATAGGAGAAGGAAAACGAGAATTTGTCCCATATTTCACAGAGAAAAACTTCCAGACTTTCAGACATGTACTTTTGGAGTGCAGAGTGCTCTAAGAGTGTGATTATACTGCACAGCATGTGCAATTAAGTAATCGGTAAATTTACCCCTTGCTGCGAGTTAGAGGAAGAGTGGCAGTGGTGCTAGCTCAGTGATTAAGGTTCTCTTATAGTGACTGGAAAGAATGTGAGCTTAAATCGCAGGAAAAAATAATGTATAATTGCACGCTGGAAATGCAAATTTGCACGCTTATTATGGCGATGCAGTGTATTTGTTCTTGTGGTAGTAGGGGGTCTTATGAGTATAGTGTGGTACGAGACCCGAATTACAGCCTTACCCTGAATGATCCCACAGCGCCTTTGAATTCTGGACTCCGATTGATCAGAAGGTGTTGATACATTTTTTAGGGCATCAGGCGCAAATCACGGGCTTTTATTAATACGCCTATTGGAATATATTATAGTTTCCATAGTAACAGCTCATTCTTAGGGACTTTTACAGATGATGAAAAATCGTCAATACGGTGAAGTTTTCTTTTCGGAAAAAAAAAATATGGACATTTACGGAGGTCTACAGTGTCAGCATTTTGTAATAATCAGGGGAAAGCTGGAACTTTAGGTTTTCTGACATCTTCCGGGCAGAGGAGTTTATGCTTTGCGGTTTCTTGGGAACATGACAGAGTGCATATTTTTTTTTTTTGTTTTATTAACTTTAATAAGAGTAAAGAAGAGATGTTGTTGAGGGACGGACTCTTTATAGTTTCTATAACATAACTGAAAATAGGAAGTGCCTTTTTTCAAGGCTGTTTCACAACCTGTCATTCTATAATAAATGCAGTGAATGAAAAAACACATTCCTTGGTAAATTCCTGTGATACCAAAGATATTTAAAAATGTATAGCTGTAAGCAGCAATGAGAACCCCTGTATCTTCAGTGCTGTTACCAGATTAACACAACATGACCATTAAGACCATTGAGGGGTTTTTTATTCCCAGGTAGAGATGGAGGAACAAGCCCCTCTTTCTGTGGCCTGAGAGTCACTCTGGGCATGTAGATATCATCATAACCATCATCACCAATCAGCTGGGAAATTTCAGCTATATCAAGCGATGCATGAATTTATGATGAATGTACAGTACGTGTCTCGCCACACAAACAGGAATGCATCGTTTCACCATTTCAACATCTTATAAGATATGAAAAATCCATTCGCAACTTAACATCAATGGCACGTCATCATCATGTACTGTATATTAAATCTGACATGAATCCAATCAACAGTCTAGGATGAGTAGGTTAAAATGTAGCGTGTCAAAACACAAAAATCCAAATGACCTCACTTCCTGTTTGGCATGGCTAGGGCAACGTACAAGTTTGTTATGAATTTATTTATCTTGGGGAGACTTACATGCCTACTAGATTTGATGCATGGAGGTGGAAGTATAAGACAGTCACTTGACTCAGTGTCCTATGGTGGCGCTATAGAGTCACTTCTGTTCCTGAGTACCTATAACAAGCAGTGATCTGTGTTCCAAATTATGTGAGATTTTGCCCACGGGATCCATCTGAAAAATGATCAACTCTTGAAAATAAAGGGGGGGGGTTAGTACAGAAGCGATGCGGTCCTTCTCACCCTAAAAGTGTTAGCTGTCCACTGTTGCACTTTATATACTTCTTGTATTTACGTTCAATCGAGTTTTATTGGCTCGTGACAAGATTCATTCAGATTCAAGTCTTTGACCAAAATACACTACTTCACTTAGAGCAAACATGGTATTTTGGGTAATTAAAAGTTTTTTGCTCCTCTTTCTACTTGGAAGCATCTGCCAGGGAGACTCTGTCCTAGATCGAACCTTTTTCCTGAGAGAGGACTGCATCCATACTCAAATATTCAATACACTCCAACTTGCTCTGATTGAGAAATTAGAACTGTCGATTCTAATTGTCCTAAAAATCCATAAACTTGGGTCGACAAGGACAGACTCAGCTGAATCAGGCTAAAACACATCAGGCTTAAAAATGAAGTGATCAGCTAACGCTCATGCTGAGGGCTAGCTGAATCAGGATAACCCTCAGCATGAGTTAAACAGGTTGATGCTCGATTACGGAATGTAAATGAAAAAGTGTGAGTAATTGCTTTCATATAAGGAGCAATCAGCCTTTTACACTAAAGATAGATTATCTCAGCGGGACAATTTGTTCTCTCTGCGTGACCTTTAAAATGAAAATTCATCATGTTACCATCATTAAGAGACTAAAGCCACTGTATCCGAAGAACATCTCGGAAGAATACGCTGGCAGTTGACGTCCTCAGCAGTCTGAACGGGGCTTGAACGAGGCCTGTTCTTAAGTCGTAACCCAAACCTTAATGGTGTCTTTTATAAAAGATTAACCATATAAATAAAGAGGAACACAGAGCCTGTTTTATCCTCCTGTTATGACTCGAGGATTATCTTGTACCATAAAGCCAGCTCAGAGGGCTAAGTAATGAATTCTTTATTCAGTAGTCCTTTATGTTGTACTGAATGGGATATTTTCATTAATTTGACATGGCTTACATGTTGTAAAAGGCCCTGTGGATGGCTCTGTTAGCCTTGGTCTCTGTAAGAAATCTGTCCACACTGCAGATATAGTAAGATGCATTTCTTCACGGGGAAATAGCTCAGTCAACTGCTTATGTTAAATTTCCCCAGGTGTGAATAAGTGTGTCTGGGGTGTGCACTAATGGACTGGCATCCCATCTTCACACCCAGAGTTCCCAGGATATGCTCTGGATCCATCCGGATCAGCACTTACTGAGGACAAATGTTTGAGTGCTTACTGAAGATGAATGTTAAAATGGACAATTTGGTCGTCTATACAAATACAACCTGTGCCATCATTATTCTATCCAGTGCCATAAGTTCTGAATATACACATCTAATGTCCTAAATTGAAAGGAAACATGATTGGTAGTTCAGTGGAGGAACGTTTTCATGATTATTTAGACATGCAGTGCATTCCGAAAGTATTCAGACGCCTTTCAATTTTTCTCCGTTTGTAATTTTGCAGCCTTATGCTTAAATCATTCAAATGGATTTTTTTCCCTCATTAATCTACACTCAGTGCCCCATAATGACGGCACAAACACGGAATTATAGAATTCTTTGCAAAGTTTTTAAAAAAGAAAAACGGAAATATCACGTGGACGTAAGTATTCAGACCCTTTGCTGTGACTCTGACATGTTTAACTCGGGTGCCGTCCATTTTTCTTGATCATCTTTGAGATGGTTTTACACCTTGATTGGAGTCCAGCTGTGTTCAATGAAACT
>JAQMCW010000018.1:1008222-1020520 GCA_030068335.1 Chrysichthys cranchii | reverse complement strand
CTGTGAGTTCCAAACAAATTTCGTTGTATAACTACAATGACAATAAAGTTTCTAATCTAATCTAATCTTAAGCCACTTGGGCAGTTTTTTTTTTTTTTTCAAGAAAATACAGCTTCTAGGTTTTACGAATAACATTTTTTAAATTCTCATGGACAATTTAAGTCTACTACAAGTTTGTCCAAGTAGTAAAGTAGACTAAATGCTTCCAGATTACTTTTGATATGCTAGCATGTATGACAAGGAAAGTATTAGCTGACGTGGAAGTTTTAATCCAGCATTATACATGTTCATGTTTATCCATTATTTTAAATAGAGGACCAAAGCTTCTTTAGTCTGTTTAATTTTACTGCGCAGCATTTCAGGCTGACAAGTATTGACTTTAAATGTGCTGCATAAATAAAACCGACGTGACTTGGATTTCATTCTGAACTAGCATTAGAATGCAGGAGTTTCTTATTTCTCCGGGTAGAGAAGCGTGCGATAAACGTTGTTTTTCAGATCAATATGTAGTTTACCTTTAAAGTAAAAAGCCTCCATTTGACTTAACTAATCCTCAAACCTGTCTCCACAATCAGCGAAAACAGGTACAGATTTAGATTTTTTTTGTCTGAAGCCATATATACGGTAATTAGTGCACAAATGGCATACAGTAAAGTCCGTGTATATTTTATTACTTGATATGTACTGCGTAACGCCCCTATCTATAGTACACGTGAAAATAAACATCTTAATCCGTACAGGTTAAACAATTCTGTCCTTGTGTTTATTTTCATGTCATGTACAGTCATTATTACCTATTTGGCTAATATACAGGATCTCACAAAAGTGAGTACACCCCTCACATTTTTGTAAATATTTTATTAGATCTTGTCATGGGATCACACTGAAGATATGATGCTGTGATAGAATGTGCAGCAGTCCGTGTACAGCTTGTGTAACAGTGTACATTTGCCGTCCCCTCAAAATAACTAAACACACAGCCATTAATGTCTAAACCGCTGGCAACAAAAGTGAGTACACCCCGAAGTGAAAATGTCCAAATTGTTCCCAATTAGCCGTTTTCCCTCCTCGGTGTCGTGTGACCTTTGTGTTCCAAGGTCTCAGGTGTGAATGAGGAGCAGGTGTGTTAAACTTGGTGTTCTCGCTCTCACACTGTCTCATACTGGGCACTGGAAGTTCAGCATGGCTCCTCATGGCCAAGAACTCTCTGAGGATCCGAAAAACAGAATCGTTGCTCTACGTAAAGATCGCCAAGGCTATAAGAAGATGGCCAACACCCTGAAACTGAACTGCAGCACGGTGCCCAAGACCGTACAGCGCTTTAACAGGACAGGTTCCACTCAGAACAGGCCTCGCCATGGTCCACCAAAGACACTGAGTGCACGTGCTCGGCGTCAGATCCAGAGGTTACCTTTTGAAAATAGATGTCTGAGTGCTGCCAGCATTGCTGCAGAGGTTGAAGGGGTGGGGGGTCATCCTGTCAGAGCTCAGACCACACGCCGTATGCACACTGCATCAAATTGGTCTGCATGGCTGTCATCTCAGGAGGAAGCCTCGTCTAAAGATGATGTACAAGAAAGCCCGCAAACAATTTGCTGAAGACGAGCAGACTAAGCACAGGGACAGTACTGGGACCATGCCCTGTGGTGTGATGAGCCCAAGATAAACTTATTTAGATCAGATGGTGTCCAGTGTGTGTGGTGGCAACCAGGTGAGGAATACAAAGACAAGTGTGTCTTGCCTACAGTGAAGCATGGTGGTGGGAATGTCCTGGTTTGGGGCTGTATGAGTGCTGCCGGCACTGGGGAGCTACAGTTCATTGAGAGAACCATGAACACCAACTTGTCTTGTGACGTTCTGAAGCAGAGCGTGATCCCCTCTCTTTGGAAACTGGGCCGCAGGGCAGGACTCCACCATGATCACGACTCCAAACATACCTCCAAGATGACCACCACCTCGCTAAAGAAACTGAGGGTAAAGGTGCTGGACTGGCCAAGCATGTCTCCAGACCTAAACCCTATTGAGAGTCTGTGGGGCATCCTCAAACGGAAGATGGAGCATTGCAAGGTCTCTAACCTCCACCAGCTCGGTGATGTCCTCATGGAGGAGTGGAAGAAGATTCCAGTGGCGACCTGTGAAGCTGTAGTAAACTCCATGCCCAAGAGAGTTAAAGCAGTGCTGGGAAATAATGGTGGCCACACAAGATATAGACACTTTGGGAACAATTTGGACATTTTCACTTCGGGGTGTACTCACTTTTGTTGCCAGCAGTTTAGACATTAATGGCTGTGTTTAGTTCTTTTGAGGGGACGGCAAATGTACACTGTTATACAAGCTCTACACTGACTACATTACATTGTCTCAAAGGGACATTGTCTTCAGTGTGGTCCCATGAATAGATATAATAAAATATCCTTATAAAATATAAAATATAAAATTCGTGAGCCGAGGGTCCACTGTAAAGTGTACTGTATTTTATTATAAGGGTCTCCAGAACTGATAATTAAATTTTGTGATTGCTTTTTTCTGTTTTTTGTTGCTGTTTTTTTTAAAGTGGTGCTATGGGTAGTATATTTACAACTTAATTGTTAATTTAACAATATTTTGTTCAAGGGTTATTCAGAGTGAACTGAAAACCTGTAAAAACAATTCTACTTACAAGTTTCATTTTTGTTCCAGTTGAAGCCAAAGCAAAAACAGAACCAGAACACAGACGATATAGAAAGTATATAAAAGCGCTGTATATTTTTAGTGTCCTATTATATGGAGTATACACTCATACTTACACTTATTTTACACTTATTTTACAAAATGCTCTTCGGTGTGTTATAGTTCCATCAGGGCTACAGTACATGGTTTTGTTTGCGATAATGGATTTATATATATATAAATTATATATATACATATATATATATATATATATATTTTTTTTTTTTTTTTTTTTTTTTACTGAATAAACAGCTTTATTAACAACACTAGCATTTACGTTGCCTATTTTAAGACAAAGATTCCAAACGTTTATGAATTTATCTTTACAGGTCAATGAAATTGCTGAAAATCTTGCTATAAAGGTCACTCAGGCCTTTATTATTACTATCTCTACATCACCGCTTTACTATTAGCATGCATGACTGGTGGCGTAACATTTAGATTGTTCATTTTCTCTTAGAAATATTTCATAAAAACATATTTTATCCTAACACTGTGCTCTGGACCAGATGATGATCCATGTGTTTTATGTCGACCCCAAGGGAAACATTCATATTCCTCTTTGTTTAAAAAAAAATGGCCTCTGTTCACTCCTCTGCTATAAACTCCACATTTTTTCAGCGTCATATTGATAGTGGAGTCATGAACATTTAACCAGAATGACTTATAAAAGGACTTTGTGTCTCTCTCTGGACTCGTAGGCCTCAAGGACTTCGGTGAACTTTTTCAGTAATCCAGAAAGTCGCACAGGACAAATAGTTCCCCTAGTGCTTGCGTGAACTTATTTTTTTTTTTGGTCACTTAATTTGAGAAACGTTAACATGCTGCAGCATGAAATACATTTAATTATGCATTTCCGCAGGTCACACTGTATCTACATATCAAAGGCTGCACATTGGCATTTATCTCAGTGTCAGCTTCTAATGAGCAACCTGAGATCCTGAGGTGTATATTAAGCCCAGGCGCTAATAATTAGCTCATGGGCTGTCAGAAAAAGACACCTTTTACCGGTAAATTTTCCTCACAGCAATGTGTCTGGCTCAGGTTTGCTTCTAATTTTCACCCGTATTTGCACAGTGGTCTACAGGAGTGTTGATTCCTCAGGGCATGTACAGATGTAGTGCGCTAACCCGACCTGTTTTTCTCTCCAGCCAGCCTCCATTCCATCGGGAAAGTGTATGCGTTGCTGTGTATGAAGCCAAGAGAACCTGTTGGTCTGTGTGTTAGTTAGTAATTGGGCTTGACAGTGTGTGTGTGTGTGTGTGTGTGTGTGTGTGTGTGTGTGTGTGTGTGTGTGTGTGTGTGTGTGTGTCTGTGTCTTTAAGAGGCTTGAATTCGCTGAGGGGTCACAAACTTTTTGCCAGGTTTCAGCTCTTGTGTTGTTCCTTAATTGGGAAGTGAAGCTCTCACTCGAACGTCACAGTCCAATTAATCTTTTGTTCCCTGCTAATAGAAATGAACACTCTGGTGATGCTGCGTGATGACGGGGATATTTTTTCCCCCACGCACTACTTTAAAGGTGTGGAGACCTCAGCTCTTAAAAATGCACCAGTGGGTTAAAGGTTTTGTATTAGAGCTGACCTAAACTACAAATTAGAAGCAAATTTAGAATTCGTGCACAGCGTCGATTTGGGCTAAGAGCCGTCCCTGAGGTGCACCGTAATGCTTGTCTCTCTAAACACTCACGAGTCTTCCAAAAGGCCAGTGGGAGAAATATAAATATGAGAAGGGAAACAAAATAATCGCATGAATGATTCAAACACCTCTAAAGTTTAACCAGTCTCTCTATCGTCCAAAAAAAAAAAGGTTTACCAGCGCCAAGATGCCACTCCTGGGCCCTTGAGTAAGGCCCTTAACCTCAAAATGCTCAGTTGTATAAACCCCTGCCCCCTGGAACTTTCTGTGGGATGGGTTACTATTGGTCAGTTTTACCGTCAGAGTAGTCAGGATTGGTCTAACGTGGATTTGTGGGGACTGGTAAAACTTTTTTTTGGATGATAGAGAGATCAATGAGATAAATGAGATAAAATAATGTAAATGAGATAAAATTGTAAGTCGCTCTGGATGAGGGCTTCTGCCAAAATGACGGTAATGTAAAGTTTCACCGATCCTACCCACGCCCAAGAGAACGTTTTACCAATCCTTACCCCTCCCACGTAAGGTTTAACCAATGCCGAATACACCTACAAAACAATCAGACCGATCCCGCCCACACTTCCTGAAAGTTTCACCAATGTGACTGCCCCCACTAAAACACTGTCCAATCATGCCTGCTGCCACTAAACATTTGACCAATAGCGACCACTCACTCAAGACGTTTGACCGACCTTGCGTACACTTACAAAAAATTTCACCAATCCTCAAATGTAAGACCTGATTTCCCACCGTATACATTTCATATATTTGTATATTTCCCATCACCAGCTTTAGAGGGTTCCTACATTTTGACTTGTTTAAGGGGTTATCCCAGAAATCGCTTGGTGTTGACGGTCCTGTATGTATGCCTCCTTTTCAAAACATAACGTTTCAATATGTTTTCACTTGGTTCCAGGTGTCATTCGGACAGCGCTGGCCAACATGGACAGAGAAACCCGAGAAATGTACTCCGTCATCATCCAAGCCAAAGATATGGCCGGATCAGTGGGGGGGCTTTCAGGGTCCACCACCATCAACATCACACTCACCGACGTCAACGACAATCCACCCAGGTTTCCTCAAAGTGTGTAACACTTCACTGGTTTTCAAACCAATCTGTGCTGGTCATTTACAAGCGTCAGCGTGATGCAGTTCATTAGTCCAGATCAGCATTCAAACCAAGTACAAGGTTCTGTTTTAAGATTCAGTCTGTACATCAAGCCCCTGTTATCTGCTCCAGAAAACTACCAGCTGTACGTCCCCGAGTCTGCCCAGGTTGGGAAAGCTGTGGGCAAAATCAAAGCCAATGATGAAGACCTCGGAATCAACGCCGAGATGGAGTACAAGATCACCAACGAGGAAGGGGCGGCCATGTTTTCTATCTCTGCTGACGGTGACAAGAGAGAGGGAGTCATCTCCCTGAAAAAGGTGTGGAAATGGGTTCCGCCATTCAAACGTGGAAATATAATAAGCATTTGGATGCGAATGTTTACCCAGACCCAGACCACCGTATAATAAGAACAATATCTCCATTGGCTAAAATCATGATCCAGACTTAATGAACACAAAAACAGGTGGATTTTATTTTTAAATTAACCCTTTCCTATTACATGTTATGAAACGGTCCTTATGAGACGTCCTGGGACGTCCCCTAATGTCCACCAACCAATCAGTGGGTTGAATGTCAGTGTGAAATAAACATTACATTTAAATATGACCCCAGGGGTGATCCGGGGTTAAACTGATATTCAGTCCTGAAACAAACTGGGGCGATTTACCAGTTCCAATTCATTATTAGAAAAAAAACTGAGAAATAAAATATTGTATTCTCGAGTCTGATTGGTCAGGAGGTGTTGCTAAATGTTCTATAAGAGCATATTAACCTGCTCACTCTAACGCTAACGTTGTCGTTTCCATAGTAACAGCTCATGTACGGAGATAAAAAAAAAAAACCCTGTGTACGCGTTAATATGGCGAAGCGTTCTCTAAGGACATGTTTATTTACCATTCATGGAAGGAGTCTCCAGCGTCAGCGCTTTGTAAACGTCCGAGGTAAAGCTGGAGGTTTAAGAGTAAAACTACTCATGATGTGCTGTTCGAGGAACATTATGAACTTCATTATTCAGACTTTTTTTTTTTTTACGTATTTCTAATCATCTGTATTTCTCCCTGTACAGCATCTGGATTATGAGAAGAAAAAGGCCTACACTTTAAGCATCGAGGGAGCGAACACACACCTGGACCCTCGTTTCTCACACCTCGGTCCATTCAAAGACACCACCATGCTGAAGATCATCGTCGGGGACGTTGACGAAGCGCCGATCTTTCCCATGGATTATTACATCATGGATGTCTACGAGAACGCGCCGGGCGGGACAGACGTCGGCATTGTGACGGCTCAAGACCCTGACAACGCGAGGGGAAAAATCAGGTGACTCCCAGAGAGAACAAATTAGGCGAATCATCTGCCGTGACGCGTAACATCCACGTCCATGGGAATCTTTCTGTGCGATTTAGCTGGTGACAGGTGACATTGTGATGCTGTGATGTTGTCACTTCCTCTGTGTTTTGTAAGACTTCTAGAGCAGCACATATCAAGCATGCAACGCCATGCACTGTTTAGCATTTTCTCCCACTGTGTCCAAATTGCTGGCTAATTAGCGAGGCCCCTCGCGAGCTGAATCGGGCGCCGCTGTCACGCATAAACAGTTGGACTCTGTAAAGTATCACGCAGGGAATGAGGTTTACCTGAATTAGGAGTAAATACGGAGAAAAACAAAACATAACTGGCAGAAATAGAGAGTGAGAGATTAACTCTTCATTGCTGGAAATGAGTTCACAATGTCGTAAGTAATGGCACCCTGATTGCTTCCATGTTGTGGTCTTCTTTGTCTCAAAGTAGCTGCTTGTTAGGATAAAATAATCAACAATAGGCTGGTGTGAGGAAGCAGAGTTACGGTTACCTCCCTCGTTGTTGAGTATTTTACTTTTTTCCCCCGAAAGTATTTTTAGCAAGGTGCTCCAGCTTGCCATTTTTCAATAAAAAAAAAAAAAAAACAACAACTGAAGTGTAGAAACAGGCTTAGCTCTGAACACGTCTTAGTCCCACTGGAGTGCTGGAACTGGAACAACAACTGGATGTTCACTTGGGAATCGACTCCCGAGCGTTGATGCGGTTTCAGTGCATTAGCTCTGCTCGCTTATTCAGCATGGCTGATTTAAATATTTAAATATTCCCGCATGCTCAGCGACTTCTCCATGGCTTAATGAGATATCATTATGTTTACTCAGAAAAAGTGCAGATGAATTAGCCACGCATCTTCGTTTGACACGAATCCGCAGGTACTCCATCGACGAAAGCGCAGACGGAGAGATGCTTTTCAGCATCGACGAGAACAGCGGCCTCATTAAAACCACGGCGAGTCTAGATCGAGAGGGCGTGGCCTGGCACAACATTACCGTCAGTGCAGCAGAGGTTGGTAAGTAACTACGCCGTCGAGGTACAATCTACACAAAGCTACTACCGTTTTTATTTCTAACTCATGTATTTTCTCTTCCCTAAGCTCCACCCCTAAAGTGCTATTGGCGAATCATAGCTCAACATGGATGCAAGTGACAAAAATGCAGAGAAACACAACGAAAACATGCGTCGAACATTTGCCAGCTCGCTAAAATGACCTAACCTGACAGAATATTTAAGAGGAGTTTTATTTCTTTTATTTTTCTTTCTTTTTTTTTTCTTTCCAACTTGTGTTAGCTGCTAACGTGAGCTAACCGCTGGAGTTATCCAGCTGGCTAACATTAGGAAATTTATAATATTACCCAGATAGATAATTAGCTCATTGCTAAGATGGCTAAAATAAACGTATGTTACCGAATCATTCTAGATACCAACAGTCCTTAAAGTGTTCTGTTTTTGGGACACACCCATATACATTATGGGCTTAAAGACACGCCCCTCTATACAACTCAAAGACACGCCCACAAACACAGGCACAGGACCTGTGCCAAACTTTCGCCTCTGTACTTGATCCTCTTTAATATTAGTAAACTCATCACTCACATTCTGAACTTTAAAAAGTCTCTAAAACCCAGCAACAGTATCCAAGTGGGCGGAGCTTAACAAAGGCTAACTTATAAATCTTATCCGCCGAATATCATCGCCATTGTGTTCAGGCACATTTATCTGACGGTGGCAGGAGCCGCAGGGAAGCCGTAACTATTACTGACCGAAGCAAATTACTCACAGGGGGAGTGTTGCATTATGGGATTGACGTCGTTGCCATAGGTAATGTGATGTCGCGATGAAAGTGTGTGCGTTGATTGATTTCTTTTCATTCTTTCTTTCATGAGCACTTATCTAAACTTTCTTTGTTCCCTTTTTTCCCCTGGTTTATCAGATGCCATCACCTGATCAGTCACTGTCGGAGTCATGCGATAGAACGACCGATAACATCGACTTTCTGCCTTTTGATTGCATTTATTTATTTATTTATTTATTTATTTATTTATTTATTTATTTTTGGGGTTGTTCAGCATTTCACAGTGTTTTAGCACCATCCCTTATCACCTGTGCAGATAGATGTGTGATGCAGAGACCATTTACAGCTAAAAATGTGAAAATAGTCTCAGCGAGCTTCACCGGCGATGCTGAAATATTCATGAAATTTACATTCAAGCAGCTGCAGCGAGTCTCCGCGTCTCCACGTCTCTGTTTGTTTGCACTCGGCTGGCTTTATACAGAAAGCTCCGGAGATTTTAAAATAGGTCCTGCAGGAAAAGACAGACAGACTGCTCACATGAGCTTGAGTGGAACCGATTAATTGTGATCACTGTCGAAAATCCCGACATTTAAACCCCGAAATGAGGCGTATCATCATCATCATCATCGTCATCATCGTCATCATCGTCAGTATCATATGTGAAAAATAAATCCGGAGTGCATTTTCCCTGAACAACTACATGTCAGGTTTTGACGATAATCATCCTGACGGAGATTCGAGTAATTTTAGGAAACGATCAGCTTTGGGTGTCGTGTTTGAAATGACGTCGGGTTAAATTAAACATTAAAAGTCCTATTCAGACGGGATTAGTTCACGTGTGGCGCTGCGAATAGGTCGTTATAACACTGCATAAAAATAATGAATGTATTTTGAATATGGGAAAATTGATGTAATATTTCTCACTGTGAGATCGTTATTAATCAAATGTCATGTTATTCTGTCTGTTTTAAATGGTTTTTTAACTCATTTCAGGCTGCAAATATCCCTGTTTGATTGGCAGATCATTTTGTTTCTTTAAAAAAAAAAGTGGTGCAAACTAGATGAATTATCGATCTACCAATAAAATAGGGCAAGCTTAATCTGATTCAGTAGACCTACAAAATAAGTTTACCCATCTTATATTTTGAAAAAATCAATAAGATTAAAAAAAAATAGCTGAATTTGCATATATTCTAAATATTTGTACTTGCTAAGATATCATTTTTGGGATTCAAGATATATGTATATATATGCAGGTGCTCCCCGAGTCCCGATGGCCCGGCTTAGAAAATATTTAAAATTTTCGGGCAGGCATAACAGCGTATGACGTACGCGGACGTTCGGACGACACCCAGAAGGACGCGGACGATTCCCGGATCACTCGCCTCGCACGATGCCTCGTTCTCTCCCGCAACTCACAGTTCCCTTGTGTATCTGTGTACTGTACAGTGCATTACCACGGGTTTTTTTGTGTGCTTCAAGAGCTAATTTTAATACAGAAGCATGTCTTCTACAGGAAAAGACTCCTGGGTAGGCTAGGCTAAGCTAGGCTAAGCTGGGCTAAGCTGGGCTAAGATAGGCTAAGCTCGTCTGAGATACCAGTGGTTCAACACAGTGGTTCGACATACGATATTTTCTACTTACGATGGGTGTGGCGGAACGCATCTCCATCGTAACTTGAGGACTTCCGGTATATGTATATGTATATGTATATATATATATATATATATAATATGTACACACACTCACACACACACACACACACACACACACACACACATACTGTATATATATATATATATATATACACCTCATTTGAGTGGGTATGTTGATACCTCTGTGATTTAAACACATTTTAAATTGTTAGCTACCAAACATCAACTAACTGCTAATGTTATCTAGCTAGCTCACAAGAGCTAACTCCTAGCTTTAAACCAATAGCTCCTCAGACAGGCCTGTTGAGAGATTTTTAAGTCATTTATAAATCACTTAACCATGTTCATAATATTTACTGCTCGCTTTAGCTGGCTAGCACTGCTTGCATTAGTTAGCTTGCTAACATGAGTTAACTGACAACATTAGCCACCTAGCAAAAAAAAAAAAAAAACTTGAGCTAACTGCTAACATTCACCAGCCAGTATCATGAGATATTTAGGTGGGATTTTTGACAGATCTTTTAATTTATATTTGTAGATGTTTGTAGTTGTTATGCTTAGTGTTAGCCAGCTAACATGAGCTAACTGCTGTTATAATGCTGTATTAGCTACTGGTCTGTAGCTGGAATATTCTCAGAGTTGAAGAAGATTCATCAACACCTTCTGATCAGTCAGGTCTGAGGATTCAACAGTGCCATGGGGTAGCAAAAAATGTATATTTGTGATATTTGTCCTGAATAAAAGATCAAACATCACGACATGTGTAATATTAAAATCTACATAGAAAACTTCTTCAGTACAATGTTTAGTTTTATACATATATATATGTGTGTGTGTGTGTGTGTGTGTGTGTGTGTGTGTGTGTGTGTGTGTGGGTTTCAGACAATCCCAAGCTGGTGAGCTCCGTCCCCGTCACAGTTCAAGTCCTGGACGTCAACGACAACACGCCATACATCCAGTCCGACAGTGACATCATCATGTGTGAGAGTACCAAAGCGGGCCAGGTCAGTTTATCACCCTGAAATCTCCTTTTTTTCCCCCCCCTCTTCTTTCACTTGACTCTCCAAAAGTCTATTTTTCCTTATCACACGTTCATCTTTCATCTATTCTCTGAACGGCTGGAAACCCTTTCCCGCTGTTCTCACCCCTGTCACACTTTCATTTTCCTCCTCACGCCTTTCATCCGCTGCTCGCTTCTCTTCATCGAAACCTTTTACCATTCCACAAACACTCTATCCCTCTTCTGTCTTTAATTCTGCTTCCCCTTGTGAACTTATAAACACACACACACACACACACACACACACACACACACACACACATATATATATATATATATATATATATAAATATACGCTTACAAATACAAATACAGAAACACACTGGCGCACACATATACACACTGTCCCTTTATATGTCAGACACCATCAGGCTGGGATTTATCTGTGGCTCTGCAGACTTCCAAACCCTATTGAACCCATAAATAATTCAGCGTATCCGGCGTTCAGGAGCAGATAGCAGCCCACACCGAGGCCCGGAAAATGCTAATCATCACACTTTGCGATTCAGGACCGTGTGCAGCCGAGCAGAGCCACACAGATCCGCATCACTGCCGTGTTCCCGACTCTCGGACTATCTGTTTCCCATTGAATGATGATCTCTAAACAGGGAGGATGAACAGATCCTGTGTGTAGGTAGGGCAGTTTATTATTGACCTGCATTCTGTGTAGACAAACTCCAACCGACTACGAGGACAATCAGTTATACACTACAGATGCAATAAAACACCCAGTGGCGTGCTGCTATTGGAAAGTAATCCACAATGTGGTGGTGTGATGAAACAGAGTGTGATATTAAAAAACGTCACGCTGTAGATTTGCATTTATGTTGAGGAACATCCGCGAAACAAGTCGGTGCCTGGAGTCACTTACGTTAAAGCAGGTATAAACAGAGAAAGCAGAAATGCAGAGAAACACAACGGAAAATTGCTTGAGTGCTTGACCAGGACTTAAAGTTTGTGCCGTGAAGCATGAGATG
>JAQMCW010000018.1:934136-944206 GCA_030068335.1 Chrysichthys cranchii | reverse complement strand
ATATATAATAATAATATTAATAAAGGTTTTATTAAGGTTTTATTAAGGCTCATTTTATTAAGGTGTATCCATATAAATGGCCCACCCTGTATATATCCCTATCCCTAATGAGCAAGCCTGTACATGTAAAATGTGTAATTTTTTTTGAATAGCTTGTTACTGCAAGCTGAAAATGATACTGCTGTTAAAATTCTGGATTCTGATTGTTCGGAAGGTGTTGATTAATTTTCTATAACAGTAGCTAAACGGTAGACCAGCTGCACATTACAGCTTCATGATACCGTGCTCGTTCTAATACCTTATCGTTTCTATAGTAACAGTTTTCTGTTAGGAGATGATTTCAGGAAGGAGTCACCAGTGTCAGTGATGTCAGAGCTAAAGCTCTAGCTTTATGGTGTGTTTGTTTTGGGGTTTGTTTTGCCTTACTAACCGGTCAGGGAAAGACTGCTTATAGCTGCTGTAGCAAATGACCTAAGGAACAGGAATTAAGTTGTTTTATGGACGTTTCACTAAAATTAATTGTAATTATAAATAGATAAAAAAAAGACACACCTTTCATGAATCAATTAAAAACTGTACTTGTTTGCAAATTGCTGTGGTTTAAGCCGAGTTAAACATGCTGTAATGTACCGCTCTGGGAAAATAATGAACTCTGCTTCATCACACCATCCTGATGTTGATTATTATTCTATAACTTTTACCATGGCACAGAGTGTTTTGTATAAAAACTGCTTTTCTTATAAAACAACAACAGGCGGCTTTTTATTGCTAGTAACAGGATTAAAGACTGGACTGCATTAATCGGTTTCTAAAGTCGCCTATAAACAACTCATGCCATCACAATGTTCGTTAACAAGGAACATTTCATCCTGACCATTAATGTTTTTAGGAAACATTTGCTTAGCAGGCAGTCGTTATATCAAAACAAAGA
The DNA here is from genome assembly GCA_030068335.1 of Chrysichthys cranchii. Taxonomy (NCBI): domain Eukaryota; kingdom Metazoa; phylum Chordata; class Actinopteri; order Siluriformes; family Claroteidae; genus Chrysichthys; species Chrysichthys cranchii. The sequence goes on along the minus strand of JAQMCW010000018.1, from coordinate 943,275 downwards.
AGTACAGCAATGTGTATGTGTGTGTGCATATATATGTGTGTGTGTGTGTGTGTGTGTGTGTGTGTGTGTGTGTGTGTGTATAAAATGTCCATGAGCAGGTGTGTGTGTGTGTGTGTGTGTGTGTGTGTGTGTGTGTTGGAATCACTGTTGATCAGCACCGTTGCTTGGAAACAAGCCTGTTTTGGAGCGCACATCCGGCACCTTTTCACTCGGCACGCCGTATGTGGGCTTTGCTAGCTGGCAGGTGTGCTTCTGTAATGATTTTCTTTTTAAAGGCAAGGTCTCATTATTTTTGTGGACACCGTCGGTAATGAAAGTGCTACCATGAAGCCGGATTGATTCGTCTGACTCGTGCTGTGGGTTCTCTTCTCTAACATCAATAGCCAAACATGTGGGGGGTTTTTTCCCCTCATTTTAGCACAAGCATTTCATTATAGTGGACAATTACAACATCTAATACTGTACTTACGCACTTTTTCCACAATGCTAACACCATTAGGACTCTTCGCATGAGTAAGAGTCCGTGCAATAGTATAACCTGAGGACACGTGTTAGCCTTACGCAGGTATCTTCATGCTAACTGGACCTCAGGTTTCTTGTGTGCTTTACTGGGACCATATAAAGGCCGTAGCTATGAATTTGTATTTAAAGACTGCGGGGGAAGTATGTCAGCCATTTTGTTCTCAAAATATTGCGCAGATTACCGTGCCACTGTAATATGAGTTCATTAAACAGCATTGGAATTCACAAGACGTTGCGCATAGCACAGGTTTCATCAAGGTGGTGTACCTCAGGGATGGATGCCATCCCAATGGCATTTGTGTGAGTTGCTAAGTTTATTGTTGCTTATTATCGTTTGCTTTGTAGCAAAGTATTAAAGACTTGAGGCATATATATATGAGGACAGTTTAGATTTTTTTGTGCGTAATTTAGACAACCTTGGAGGTTTGCTTAGGAAATTTGTGGCATTGTCATATAAAATGCCTGATTCCACATGGCAACCTTTATGAGCTGAATGTCCTGTCACACTGTACGAGATCCAGGTTAAAGCTCCTCTGAATTCTATAACAGACTGTGTGATAGCGTGTCTTCTCCATGTCAGATTATATCATGGTTATCCTTAAATGATAGGCCTGAGATTAAACAAACATTATGATTACATTCTCACATAAACATATTCCTAGCCATGGACTTAAGGGAACAAGGACATTTTTCCTTCCATATTAGCATGCTTGGTTTGTTTGATCACTTTTAGTGTGTTTATAGCATTCCTGCGAGTTTTGAGCGACCTCAGTAGCAGAATGATAAATACAGGGAGTCCTTGGGTTACAACAGTCTCGACATACGACGTTTCGAGTTTACGACGCTCGCTCCCATAAAAACTTTTTAAAAATTGAGACGTGAGTGTTTCGGTTTATGCCGTTAGCATCATACTTGTGGATTACGTGGGCGAACTAGTTTGTACTCGGTTGAAGGATACACAGTGACGCGGCGTGTGAGTGAGGAAGTTGGCGAAGTTGACTGTAAAAAAATCGCAAGTGTTCCGTTTGTGTTGCTTTGTTTGATGACTTTTCAGCTCTTATCACGGCTCCTAAACGAAAGTCTGAGTCTTCAGATGGACGTGCTTCGACAAAGAGGAAAGCCATCATGATGGAAGTGAAATTCGACATTATAAAAAGATCAGAAAAGGGAGAAACCCCCACAGATATTGGATGTCAGTGTTTCTGTTCCTACAGTGCAGTGTACAGTACCGTCATGGATCCGCTCTGCACGCCGCAAGAAAGATACGCTCTTCCGGGTTTTCCTCTCGGTGTCGTGCATCATGCGCGCCTCTGGCTTTGTTTATTGCTTGAGGATTCGCGCAGGTGTTCCGCATTGAGTGTAATTTCCAAGACTATAAATAGACTCACTCATTCATACGCTCCTTGCGAAGCATGAGCTTACTTTCGTGACTCTCGCCAAGCCTTGATTCTCGTGTTTGTGTTTGTCGGTTCTGACTTTTGCGCCTTGTTTTTTGTCTCTGATTTCTGGATCTCCTTTGTTCGTCTGTTTGCCTCTCGCCTGACCTGTTTGTTTCTGACCCTGATTTTGCCTCCTGTTTACCTTAGCCTTGGATTATAATAAACCCATTTTGGGACAATAGAGCTGTCTCCTGTCTTCACATGTGTCCACCTAAACCCCACAATCTTGACAAGTCCAGGATATTTATGTCCTTTTCTTTTTTCTGTGACTTAGTTGTGTTTTTATGTTCTAGATTATGGCTTTACAACTGTGTTAGGATCGGGACGTGACGTAGGCTAAGGTGTGTTTCCACTTACACCAAAATTCGGGTTACATCACTGTTGTAAGAACGGAAATGTGTCTTAACCTGAGGACCCCCTGTATACTTACTACTTCATCATTTTAGCACTGATGCTAATTTGAACCAATCTTTGTTGACTTGACTTTGGTGCCTAAATTCCTTCAAAAATTACCATTAGCACCAAATTTTCCCCAACGCTATGGGCCATCCCCAAAGCTTTGTTTGCTCGTGTATAGAGACACGGAATCTGCTCAGGGATTCTTTTATTTTCTGGTAGTAATTAAACTCGAGAGTCAGAAGCTGTTCTCTGGGGTATTGATAAGAAGGCGGCTGGTGTTCCTCTGCATCCCTGTTGATGTGTTGAAATTTTCATGGTATAAAAGCGGTCTTATGGTATCATGATATTAATCGACCATTTAACAATGCACAATCCCGTGGTAGAAAAGTAAAGGAGCAAAGTATTATGAAATGATTGTGCACTCTTTGTCCCTTGGGACCACTTTGCCATTTTTCTTCTGTGTTAAAGAAATATTTTTGATAATGGTGCTTCAGTAAAATCCTGTACACTGTCAGTATTTATCACGCTGTTGTTAGAATCTGACAGGGATAGTGTGGCTGAGGCAAAAAAGAATATCTAACCAGCGTAGCAGTCTGCAGGACCAGAAGTAGAACCAAATGAGGTTTGTTTGGCTTGCGATCAGCGGTGCAGATGAAAAAGGCACAAACATGCTAGCAGTGGTAGCAAGGTAAAGTTTCGGTGGATGAAACGCAGCCAAAGGGTTTCGGTGCACTCGGTTGGCCGTGCTGAGAAAACCTCGGTGTGATTAAGGGCGGGTCCTGAGAGATTGAGATGTGAAATTTTTCAGGAGTCACAGTTGAAAATAAAACTGAAGAGTTTGGGGGGAATAAGTGAATGGGAAAGACAGAAATAGACCCATAAGCATCCGACCGTACACCATGACTAAGAGTGAAACCGTGACACCCTAGCTGGAAGTCTCGCAGTGTAAAAAGCTCGACTGAGACGCGAGTAAACCCGGTGAAGGCGTTTTCTCTCTGACTGTGATGCCTGTGGCTGCCTTGAAACGTGGAGGATGATCAGTGGCTCCTTTTGTTTGCAAATCAGCTTTGGCTCAACAACAGTACGAAACGAGGCAAAGTGTTCGCCTCGGGCGGGAATCCAGCAGCAGGAGAGAATAAACTCTATCAATTTCTCTCTCTCTCTCTCTCTCTCTCTCTATCTCTCTACCTAACTCTCTCTCTTTATTCCCTCCATCTGTTCAAGGTTCATGCAAGAAAGCAGGTCATTTGACACCGGGTCGTTTAACAGCCTTGTTGGAGAGAATCTGCTCTCACAGGCAGCTTATAAAGGTTTCTTTAGACGTTGGAGAACATCAGGTCTTTGTCAGGTCAGGTCTCTGTGAAATAAAATTAAAGCATGAGATAAAGTAGAAGAAACAGTAAATAAAACGGGACACTGCCGCTTCCTTAATAAATAAAAACATAAATAAATTGGCTGTTTTGTGTCATGGTTCGTTAATGAGGTAATCAATTGTTGAGAAGGTCATGTCATGGATGTCGGCATTTATAGCCATGTAACGAGCCTCATTTATTGCTCTGGATACAAATGTCTTTGTAAATTATTAGAAAGTTGTTCCCCAGCATGTTTACACAAGTCTTCATTTGGTTGTAAAAACATTCGGAGCCTATGTTGCGCTCCTGAGGTTGTGTAAATTTACGACTCATGAACCATTGTGAACCTCAATTGATCGGCTTCAGATCGTATAAATGCTGATGAGTTCCTGTGAGTTTATATATGGATTACTCCGTCAGGTTTTCTGTCTGTCTGTCTGTCTGTCTGTCTGTCTATGTATGTAATTATTTCAATTATATGCCAATTTAATGAATATTTTGGGAAACCCAGTGATTTCATTTTACTGACTTAACAGAGAAATACAAAACAAATAACATAAGCGATTTTATGAGGACAAAAATAATGGCACCCTGTAAAAGGAGCGAGAGTTATTGTGTGATCGAACTGCGTTACTGGAAGATTTAGCACACACCGTGTTTACATGGCTCTCTTCCACTGTGTAGGCGCCATTTTGTCAGATTCATTGTGTTGAGTTTTGTGGATGTGGATAAACGTAAATCGGCTGTGCAGTGTGTGCGCTCGGTAATTAACTGCCGAATGGTGTTTATCAGCCAATCATAGATCCATGTGTACAAAAAGCTTTTTATTTTTTATTTTTTTTGGATGAAAACACAAAACCTGTGCACAAACATTTCTACACGAGGCCCAATGTTAGCATCAGGGACAGCTAGTCTACAGGATATATAGAAGATCCCGCTATAAGCATTATTTCAATTATTAATTTCATTCTTTTTATCTGGAATATATTTTTCCTAACAGGACTATTTTTTTTTTACTAATATAAACAGAACATTTCCATCAGAATTTAGCATAAAAACACTCTGTGTTCCATTTGTTTTTGATATAAAAATTTATGATGGTTTGCATTTCTAAGTAATCTTAAGAAGGTTTTATTTCCTCGGCTGCATCTTCTTCAACAAGGGACTTTGGGACTTTGGTGTTCAACAAACCAGGGATGAAAAAAAATGCTAAGTGCCTCAGGGAACAAATTTAACTCGCTCTGTGCTACATTATTTGTTCAGGAGACATGACAGTGTTCGAGTAATCACTCAATAATCAGAAACAGCGAAACGAGCAGCTGTTATTTTGGAGAATCTTTTTTTCTAGTTGTGGAATTAACCAGCGCTGAAAGTATACTAGCTAGCATTTACTATCTCCAGATCATAAGAACATAAATAAATAAATAGATAGATAGATAGATAGATAGATAGATAGATAGATAGATAGATAGATAGATAGAAATGGTAGCCAGCCTCTTTGGATTGTTTCAGTTCAACAATTGTGAAGTAATTTGTGTGTTCGATGTGCTTCCTCCTTTGATTGTGTGTTTAATGCAGCCCGGAGCTAATAATTAGCAAGAGCAGTAGCACACCGCTAGCAAGGTGACGCACAAAAGTAGATTAGCAGGAGACCTGTGCGCATTAAAGCTGCAATGTTCAGTAGATTTTTATTTAAACTGCGAGCGGACTGATTGTCAAGTACGATTGAGAGTGACTGCTTTTACATTGTGCTTTGAGCTAGCATGATTGGAATATTATTTATGCTAATTAGTTATGAAGTGGAAACAAGAGCCTTGTTGAGTTTAAATATTTGGTTAGTTACAGGACACAGCAAAAAGCCCTCTCTAGTGCAGGTTGATGGGCCTTTTGTGTTTTATTAAAATATGATTTTAAAAAGGAAAAAAAACAGATTTGTCTTTTTGGAGGTATCTGACATTTTGGAGATAAACACAGCTAGATTGCAGTGCAATTCCAGTGGTTGTCATAGATCCAGTTGCCATGGATATGGTTGTCATAGAAACAGTTTCCATTATCTAAAGTCAGCCACATGGTTGCATGTTTCTAATGAGACGGTCATGTGATGTTACGCAGCTGCAAACATTGTACGGATTGGCTAAAGAGTTTCAAATGCTAGCTAGCCTGCGTTAGTGTGCTGAAAGGAATTGAGGCTTGCTGTGTTCCCCAAACCACCATGAGACATTTGAGGCATTTCTACCCTACGGAATTCATCAGGAACATCGCGCGGAGTTAAAATCACGTCCGGGTTGTCTCTGGGACTGAAAACTGATGTGTGGGAATGAACTGACCATTAGGTCTAAAAGTAATCATCACATGTAGCTGGACAGAGATGTTATTTAATACAGACTGTTAGCACTAGTTTGACCTTTGGTGGACATTTTCTCAGCGGAGCTTCACGCAATTCCTATTTGCTTTCAGCCTCTAAAGGAAAAATTAGGAGGAGGATTTTAAGGTCAGATGTTTCATGCCTCAGAAGATTTGGAAACTAGCAGTACCTGTTTGTTTTATGGGTAATTCTAGAGAATAACAAGGAAAGTTTGATGTATAGTATATGTTTTTAGTCATGGCATTACGTACTGTCTACTCAGAGCTTTCTAATCATTAATTACAAGTTTAATGATGACGAGAGGTCGACAGTCAGGAGCTCGTAATGATCAGAAACCTGCCATGATGTGAAAGCGTGATTAACGTGCGGTGGCGTCACTGCTCCGATGGCATTGTTTGTTTCAGTAACACATAAATCCCGATTCATTTATGCACCTGATTCACTTCTAAGGCACAGCACCGCCTTTAAACTTTACCTCCTGACAGGATGAATGGAAAATTTATGATATTTAGTTTTTAAAACATGCCGTGTTTCCCCAGTGTCTCTCTGAGCACTTGAGCTTGACTTCGGTTTGTGCTCAGAAATGATTTGGGGAAAATTATAAGCCTGAGCAGTCCGAAGGTACAAGCAATGTTACAAACAATAGGATAAACCACTATAGAATAAGATAAACTTACACTGCAGGTAATATTTATGAGGCAACGCAAATCAACGTGTGTTTTTAAATCCAGCCGTGGGGGTTGATTCATGCCTTCCTGCCCCAGTAAGTGCTGGTCCTCAGGCGTGGGCAGGAGACCTAGAACAGATAGAAGTAAACAGAGCAAAAAATCACAGCATTAATGTATTCAGCATTGCTATTCATTGCCCTTTTAAAAGTTTAAAACCCCCGCAAGTGTGTCATCGCTTTGGAATTAAAGATATTTGCGGCACAGTGGTGTCTATTGTTTATGTAACGTCACATGGCGGGTGTTGCTTATTGGTCATGGAGTCTACCAAGTTACGGAGATTAACCAAATACCTCGCATAATGCAAATCAAATTTCTTCTAAAGCCGTCACGGCAGGTTTCTACTAGGGATGTAAAACCTCAGGCTTCCGCAGGATATCATTCGATTTAGATTTATTTGCGTAACAGTTCAATATTGAATTAATTTCATTACAGCTGAGTTTGCTTTAATCGGATCTATTTTGATTCCGATTCTCAAGGTGACCAATTGATTTTATAATTGACTTAAAACCACTGAATCTCGATATATGATATGATCTGATCTGATCTGATATGATATATATGATTTCAGTTCTCAAGGCAAAAATTCTGTATTTGACGACATCTCTGGATCTTCTTGGAGTATTTTTTGTTTAAGGTCGTAATTCGGTATTTGACGATCCCTCTGGAACTTCTATTCACACTACAGCTCAGTTTTATTTACTAAGGCATTGATTCGATCTTTGATGAAACTACTGAATCTGCTACAGTAGGATTTTGATTCATTAGGCACAGATTCAATATTTGACATCACCACTGAATCTACTTTGATACGATCTGATTCTGATTCATAAGGCAATGATTCAGTGTTTAGATTCATTGGCTTTGCTATTATTCGATATGATTCGTAAGGCCCAGACCGATGTATCTGCTATGACACACTAAAGTATGATTCGATTTAGGTTCTAAAGATAATGATTCGTTTAATGTGACAATACCACTGAATCTAGTACGATACAATACAATACGATAGATCTCAATGTAATATCCTCTGATCGATGGGATCAACTTTGGGGTAAAATCTCAGCGTAAGGTTTAATGTGTGTGTACGGAGCTGGTGAGATTCCGAATTAAACCCTTGTTACGCTGCTTAAATGTGACCCATGCTGGCATAATGAGTCTGAGAATGAGGAAATTTTCAAAAGTGAGTTATTGTTACTTCCACGTTGTCCGTCTAAAGACCTTCAAAATGAGGTGTGGTTTGTTGAAATCGGACAAAAAATGACCAAGTTCCGCATCTGATGGGGTTTGGGAACTCGCTTTCCATTGGTACATAAAAGCATCCTCGGGAATTCCATGTGTATGATCAGGAAGTAGAGGACCTACGCTTCACAACTATACCAAACATGGGTAGGGGGATTCCCCCGTCTCCCTGCAAACGCGCGGTGAAAAACACGGATTTATCATGGAATATTACGAAAAAGGACTAATTAATGAAGACATACGAATGAACATAACGAACAAAACCTTAAAATAAAAGTAGTTTGGGATGTTTTTCTTCCTGTTTTATCATGAGGATCAATAAATGAGGGCTTTATGGACTCATTTTTGAGAAAATCTCATTTCGACCGAAACCATGTTTTGCCTCTTAGCTCATAATTAACCCTATCCGCGTTCCGACTCATTATGCCAGCCCGGGTCACGTATTTGTTTATTTATTTGGCAGATGCTGTTAGTTTAAAGTGATTTATGATGTCGATAAGGACCCCGCAGAATCACTCTGGATCTTGTGACTGCGAGCTTAAATCCCCGAGCCTCTGTTTGGTCCTCGAGAAATGCCTTCGACACTCGAACGCTCGGATTTTGTACTTGTTTTGGAGTTTTTACTGGATAAAAGAGATCCATGCAGATCCGGGCAGACTTCTGCGAAGTGCTGAGATTTAGTCGAGACGAGACGGGATGAGTCGGGATCACAGCTCCATCTGGTTCTGTGGCTGAAGTGTCAGATTGCGGATCAGACGCGGTTCATGAGCGCCGCTCTGAGACGCTCAGCTTCAGCCCCGTGTGATATGAAAGGCAGCGTGGCCTTTGTGCTCTGTGAGCTTAAAGGTCACACAGAATGAAATCTCGCTCTTTGTGGATAAACACACACCAAACACACACAAAGACCTCCTAGGATATTTCGTATTTTAAATGTTTTTTTTTTTTAGGCATGACGTGGCATGTGATTACAGCAGGCGAGGAAACAAAGCCACACACACACACACACACACACACACACACACACACACACACACACACACACACACAGATACGCTACATCAGAGAGTCCTGCTGGGCTACGCTCACAGCTTTAGG
>JAQMCW010000018.1:887845-900859 GCA_030068335.1 Chrysichthys cranchii | reverse complement strand
AGGATCACAAGAAGCGATGATGGAGGCGGAGCAGTGAGGTGTAGGACGGACGTTGGTGGTGGGAGGAAGAAGAGATTGTCGGAGGAGGTTTGTTTACGTTACGTACGTCGCCCTCTGTCGCCAACTAAACACTCGCTATAGGCTTACAGAACATCGCTAAATTTATTCTACACTTTACGTAGCGCTAAATTTATGCTACACTTTAGCACTAAACTTAACTTAATGGTCGATTTACTCTGCTTGTACCCCTTGCACAAGTCTGTGACGCGCACACCTTGAGCGTGTTTTTCAATGATTTCCCGCTTTATATTTAAAGTTCCAAATCAGCACAAAGAACACAAAACGAAGCGAGAAATGCTGCGGTGATGCTTACTCAGCGAGTTCGACACGTGATCTGTAGGTTGGCTCGGGGCAGACTGGGACACGGGAACGCGTAATGGCAGTGGGAACGTGATGAAATGTGATGAAATCACCAATGTCGTATCCCAAAAAACTGTCGTATCCCAAAGCAAAATATACCCCGACATCAACCTCATATCTCGGAAATGTCGTAACCTGGGTCGCTCGTGAGTCAATCTACTACTATACACCAATTTTGGAGTTATTTAGTTTTTATTATTGTAGTTATTTTTAGCAAGCTACTCTTTCATATTTAGCTTGCTCACATTGGAAGCAAATTTGAACCATAAACAAAATCCAGAACGCAGTTTGGTTAGCTGAAGCGTTTAGCCGTAGTATAGCCATACTTCACAGTCACAGTCGCCTTCTTTGAGGCATTTATTTATCTGGAAACAAAAAAAAGACTAGTTCTGTGAAACACATGACTTATGCATGTAAAAACATGGGCCCGAGCTAAGTGGAGCACGAACTCTGGAGGAAGTCATCCATATCACACAATGTCACTCTGCATACACTGTGAATTTCATGCAAAATTGGTGTTGTGTGGACAAGACACCTGGTTTACGCTTCCCGAGCACATAAGCAATGACATAAACAGCAAGCAAAGGTGAGATTTTATAATGTTTGATTGATTAATAAATAACGCAGGAAAGAAGAAGAAATGGTTCCGGCTGCACACGGGAAACAAACTTCATTGAAAAAATAAATGCTTCAATGATGAAACAGCACAGGCCAGTGAAACCATCCTAATGAGCAAACGACTTTTAAATTCATCCGGAAATAGTTCCGTGTCACCCTTTGACTGTCCTGTTCTCCTGTGTTCTGTTCTGTGATTTTTAATTGGTCGAACCCCTAAGCGTCCACGCTGCTACAATAGAGATGTAAATTAGTAAAGAAAAGCTTCGTGTCAGAGGTGTAGGGCAACGGCAGGCAAGGAAATATCAGGAGCGAACAGGAATAACAAACACTAGGCAAAGCACAAAACGAGAAAAGACAGGCAAGGTTCAAAAACACTGACAGGTCAAACATGGAACATTCCAGGCTTGGCAATAGCGCGGGGAAAGGCAATCTAAAGCTTTGCGAAGTTGTTGTGTCTGAGCAAGTCCATATATATAGTTCTTAACATTAGTCCAAAAATGCGGAACACCTGTAGAAGCCCACACGATGCTCGGGCATGGCCCATTGGTGCTGCCGAGGGATTCCGGAAGTTTTCTTGGAGCGCCGCGAGTCCTCCGGACTGCACCGCTATAGGGAATACCCGAAACGGGTGTGTTAACCCGTTCCACGCGGGCAGATTCATCACACTTAGGAAGAATATTTTGTTATTCAGTTGTGATGGCGCAAAGGCACAATGTGGTTTCTTAGCATCACAAACATCCAGGTAGTGTGGATAACGAATCGTATGGTACTTTTTGTTAATAGACTTTACACTGATATAGCGCTGAGCACCGAGTCATTCTTACAAATGCGACCCCTGGGGATCACTGCGTGATTCTAGCTCTCTGTACAATGGCTTCCTTTAAATGAGCCCCATTCTTCCTGTGTGTGTATATATATGTACGCGTGTGTGTGTGTGTGTGTGTGTGTGTGTGTGTGTGTGTGTGTGTGTTTGAGATCAGAAGCTTTGTGCTCCAAGCCTCTGTAGCCCTCTGCCATTACATTGTCACAATGCCCAATAATAACCTCTCTAATAATGGGTTAAGCTGTTCTCTCCTTCTCTCTCTCTCTCTCTCTCTCTCTCTCTCTCTCTCTCACAATCACACTGTCCCTTCTGCATGCTCCCTCCTGTAGCGCTCCCTTCCTGAGGCAGCTTCGCCTCTTCATCTTCGACGTCACCGTAATTAGCGCAAGCTGAATAAAGCCCAGCTCGCCACCTGCAATTACCCAGATTGCGCTTGACAAAGCGGCGTTCTGAATGAAACGGATGCTGGTGTGTGACTGACAGAGCGCAATAATGAGGAGCGGAGATGCCACGAAGAGCATCACCGCTGTGTAGGGGAGAGGGCACGGAGACCTCATGCTGCTCTCTGCTTCTCGGTTTTATCCTCCTTGGCTAAATATATCGTGCAAAGCGTTTGCACAAAAATAGCAAAATCAATCTTCCTTTTTCCCATGATTGCTTCTGGAGATTGCCTGCCAAGTGGGGGGCATGTAGAGTAAAATAAGGTAGATCCCAGCATCAGTGGGAAAGTTCTGGGAATCGTGAAGGAACCTCAGATCGCTGCAGGTTCCCCAACAGACACGGTTTGCCAAATGGACTGAGATGCGGTTTAAAGCACGGCAGTCAGGCATCCCAAACTGGGTAGTAAGAGATGATGTGAGTGCTGCTGCAAATAAAGGAATCTCTGTGCAATGACACTGCATGCTAAGGTATTATTACGAACCTCGGTTCAAGTGGTGTGAAGTCACATATCCGCACCATCAGTGTCACTGAATCTCACATGGATCTAGTGCTAGATAGAAATAGACCAGAGGTCTAAGAGCCAGGGATTGGTCTTTTGCAATCTTGCTAATTTCTGGCCATATTTCAGTTATGACAACCTCTGTCTGTGGACTTCCCATAAGCACCAGGGTGAAAAGCCACTATTTCTAGAAGCATGGGAGGTCCATTTCAGGTTGTCGGTGACTCTGGTCATTTGGAGCTGCGTTATAAGCTGTTGGTGTGTTGGAGCATCAAACATGTGGGAGTCTCAAAAGACTGGGAATGAATCAAGTCCACCAGATCTTCTTATAATGAGCTTAATGTGTCCTCCTTTTTGTTTTATTCCCTACAGGTCCAGTGGGGAGAGTACGGAGCTGTTAGTAGAGCGTGTGTGTACATGACCCTGGCCCCATGATGATGATGAAAGGCCTTTCCAGCAGCCGCAGCCACCACCACATGGTGGCCTGCGAGCCTTCGTATGACCCTATGGGTCACCACGGTGATCGCAAGCCCTACCTCATCAGCCAGATTGAGGCTCCACCTCCTCCCGATCATCCGTATTACTCGTCACGGAGCTCGTACCAGCCGGACTGCGTGGTGCCTTATGGGACCTTCCCACGGCGCCACTACAGCACGAGCCATGAGCCTAAGGAAGAGTGTGCTGTTGTGCCCTACACAGGTGGAATGGGGCCTGCGGGAAAATGCCAACGAGTACCTGTCAACCTGGTGGAACATCTGGATCGGCAGCTCCCGATGGCACGGGACGGCTATCACACGTTGCAGTATAAACGGGCGGCGGCTGCGGCGGCTGCTTTAGAGCAGCGCAACGACAGTCCTGGGCGTATCCGGCATTTGGTGCACTCAGTGCAGAAACTTTTTACCAAGTCGCACTCATTAGAGGGGCCCCACCACGGAGGACATGGGCACGGACACGGTAAGAGCAGTATGAATGGAAGCAAAGCTAGTCCGGATGGAGAGAACACGCCGGCACCGACACCACGGCAGCGCAAGCGGAGCAAGAGCCGCGAGCGCTGCAAATCAGCCGAGCCCAAGCAGCGGACGCCACCCTCGGGATACTGGAGCTCGGACGAGCTGGAGCGGGACGTCTGCCCTCTGCGCCATGCCGCACCAGGCATCATGACCGTGGGGCGTCACCCGGAGCGGGCGCAGTCTCAGTACTTCCTGGAGGCGTGTGGAGCAGAGCCGACGCTGAAGAACTCACGCAGCAGCAGCGACGTGGCCAAGTGCACGACTTGCGCCATCACGGCACCAGGCACGGACGTGGCACAGATGGCAAAGAAGAGCGCATGGTCGTCCTCTCTCACGGTGAGCAGGGCGCGCCAGGTGTACCAGCAGGCCGCTGTAAATCTAGATAAGGCGCTAGTGAAAGCAGAGGCTTGTCAGCAGGAGCGCACATGCCAATTCTTGCAGGTATGCCAAATCCAAATTTTAAAAAATTCCTACACCCTTTATTAATAATTTTCCCCTGCACCCCCATGCTTACCTCACCTACCTTCACGTTCACCCTCACCACCACCACCACCACCGTCACATCCTCCTCCTCCTCCTCCTCCTCTCCTCCTGCTTGGTCCTGGAGAGAGGCTCCAGCTTTGATTTGAGTTCTGCTGAGAAGTAAGTGCAAACCACTAGCCGCCTTACTTTCGAGTTAGACGATCATGTATTTTTTCCGGTATTTTACTTAACCTCTGAACTTTTAATATTTCATCTCTTTCTCTATAATTTTTTTCCCCAGTCCTTTCTATCATTTGTGCATTATTGAAGTGGTGTGTATGAGAACGGTCACAGTTATAACATCTCGGAGTAATCGCGAGTAAGTCAATCAAGACTGCCTTCCCTGTGCAACATTTTTTAAAGGGTCTATGTAGATGGAGGGTTTTTTTCAGGAAGGAACACACTCAGGATAACGTTCATGTCGTGACGGACATCGTGCGTCATTTTATTTTTCTTAGATGTCTCAATTAATGAATTGTGTGGTCACTTTGTATGCAAATGAGCCGTTATGCTTTGTCATCAGCACAGCCTACAATTCATCCAAAGAAACGTCAAATAGTACATTGTTTAAAGATCAGTAAGTCGAAATGTCATAACTGTGACAGGTCTAATGGGTATGCATGTGTGAAATAAATAAAGGGACACAGGATGGGTGTGTACGTGTAGGTCTGTTTGATGTGTGATTAAATTAAATGAAAAGTGCTTTGGCTCCCAAGTGACAAATTGAGCATCTGAGGATTTCCAATCCGGAGTTAAGCATTGACAGTTTCCTTTCCAAGGAAGATGTGGGAGCCTTCATTTCATCAGACGTTCAATTATTTAAATCTGCATAAAAGCACTTCAGAAAGAGAGCAGAGTGCTGATGGTGGGTTGCATCACACGTTTAATTATTCAGAGAGCCCAGCTTTCGGGTTCGAGTCTTACCACCTCATGCCGGCACCAGTTGCCTGGAGAGCACATCCTGGGATTGAGTGACAGGGATCCAGGGGTCAACAAGGGGCGGAGCTTAGGTTAATGGATCAGCGAGTTATAAAACATGTAGCTTGCTAGCAAACATTATCAAGCTTTCTCGTGAACTTGTCTCCTGGTTTTTAAAATCCAGTACTATTTTAAGATTTCTGCAGTCAGCTAATAAAACATAAGTTAAGCTCCGCCCTTAAGCTCAGCTGTCTGTCACTCAAAATCAGGATGTGATAGCTAGATAGACCGCAGTCAAACGGAACCAAGTTCATTGCACATTACAGCAGATATTTTACTAAAAAATATGAGCACACATTTAACTAATATAAACAGTGTAGTATCACAATTCATCATCTCATACACCCTGCTAGGCTAATAACACGGTCATGAATGATGCATATTAAATGCTAATATGCTGCGTATGATGAAATGGGACTTTTACAATGAAATATTAATAGACATTTGGGGTAATAATTGTCTTTAAAGGGTCATTACACACAAGACCTGCAGTAGTTTGCACTATGCGACACCAAAAATATGAGATGCTAATAAAAACTGAGGAAAAGTTCAGGGTAATGAACGTCTGTCGTTAAAGGGTCATTAAACATGAGACCTGCAGTAATTATCACAGCGGCACTGTGGGGCGGAGGGGGGAATACAGGCCACCTTGGCATGCGCTGATGCTAACCTCACTGTTACTCACTGTAACGGGACAAACACTCAAGTCATAAATATGGCCATAAATAAAGTACCAGCAAAGGAGGTGTGGCCTATATGTCTGCCAGTCCTAGTGAAGGAGGTGTGGCCTATATGTCTGCCAGTCCTAGTGAAGGAGGTGTGGCCTATATGTCTGCCAGTCCTAATGAAGGAGGTGTGGCCTATATGTCTGCCAGTCCTAATGAAGGAGGAGTGGCCTATATGCCTGCCAGTCCTAGTGAAGGGTGTGTGGCCTATATGTCTGCCGGTCCTAGTGAAGGAGGTGTGGCCTATATGTCTGCCAGTCCTAGTGAAGGAGGTGTGGCCTACATGTCTGCCGGTCCTAATGAAGGAGGTGTGGCCTATATGTCTGCCGGTCCTAATGGAGGAGGTGTGGCCTATATGTCTGCCGGTCCTAGTGAAGGAGGTGTGGCCTATATGTCTGCCGGTCCTAGTGAAGGAGGTGTGGCCTATATGTCTGCCAATCCTATTGAAGGAGGTGTAGCCTATATGTCTGCCAATCCTAGTGAAGGAGGTGTGGCCTATATGTCTGCCAATCCTAGTGAAGGAGGTGTGGCCTTTGTGCCTCACTTCCAATGAAGGAGGTGTGGTCTATGAGTCTCCAATTTGAATAAAAGGGGTGTAGACTTAGACCTGTCCAGGGTGTACGCCACCTCGGATCAATTGGGATTGGCTTGTGCAATGGCAAACATAGAGAATGGATGGATGGATGGATAGATGGATGGATGGATGGATGGATGGATGGAGGTGTAGCCTGAGTGCTTATTGGTTTCTGGGTCTCGGAGGTGTTGCTTCTGTGGCTCAATTCCAGAACAGAAGGTGTGGTTTCTGTGCCTCCATTGCAGTGAAGGAGGCCTGGCCTGCCAATTCTGTTGAAGGTGTGGGCTCTGTGCTTCAGTGGAGGTGTGACCTCTATCCCTTCAAAGAGGCGTGGCCTCTTTTCCTGTCGGTGAGCAAGGTGTAGCCTGTCATGCGTTTGTCAATCTCAAGGAAGCAGGTGTGGCCTGTGGGCCTTCCACTCACAGAAGAGGCGTGGCCTGTGTATCTGTCAATCCTAGTGAAAGAGGTGTGGCTTATGGGCCTGTCAGTCTCAGAGAAAGAGGTGTGGCTTACGTTTGTCAGTCTTATTGAAGGAGGCACAGCATATTTTCTGGTCAGTTCTGACAAAGGAGGCGTGGCTTATTTCTGTTTGACCCAGTAAAGGCATCTTTGCTTATCTGTCTCTTGGGTGGCGTGCCTTCTGTATCTGTCAGTCTCTGTAGAGGAGGCGTGGCCTCTGGGCTTGTTAGTCTTAGTAAAAATAATATACATGTGACCCCAATGTCAAGTGTATGGTTTGTAATTCTAGAAATAAAAAAATAAATTCTATAAATGTATATAGCGCCTTATAGTGCCCAAGCATGCTTCATAAATTTAATCACAAATGTAATAGAGCAACCAGATTCAACTGTAATAAAGAACACTTTAAAAGATGAAGCTTTAACAGACTAGAAGCACAGAGATGCATTACGATTGATTGACTGTGATTCACAGCCTCTCAGTCACACATCCTCCTCCTTCTGAAGAGAGGATTTCTGCCATGTTCTCTCTCACGCTCGGAAATTGCAAAGAATAACTTGAATCTTTTTTTTTTTTTTTTTTTTTTTTTTGGACGTGCTAAATTCAGTACCCCGGTTGCCATAGTAACTGTGAATGAATGTTCAGTGTTTTTTTTTTTGTTGGTTTTTTTTTTCGGAACAGTTGCAGATTGCGGGATGCGGGATGGCACTTCGCTTTCGAGCAAGGCGGTTAATCCCACTCGAGCGCTGGATGATCCCGCTGCCAAATTATCCGTAATGATGTTTTGATAGCGTGTCTAACAGCTGTTAGGACTTGTTCGAATTGTATGTGAGTGTGTGTGTAAAAAGTGAGACCGAGAGAGAGAGTTTTTGAACTTGTGAGGATATGCTAGCATCCACAAAAACAAGGTCATTTTGCCCAAGCACTTTAACTCCATAAAAATGTGTGAATTAAAAAAAAGGGACCTCCATTTTTATCCCTCGTGACCTTTTAAGACGAGCGTCTAAGCGTCGCACTCCAGCACGTCTTGGAAGCTGTGCATGTGAACAAACAAAATGGTGTCCCAGAGACACATCCAGAAGTGTATCTTGGATGGCTGTAATGAGCGGAATTGGATGCTGTGATGTTCGACAGGATCTTTTATCCCCTAAATGAGGCAGGAAGTCGGAGCGGGTTGGCATGCTGGGAGCCTGTACTGTGGATTTCAGCTCAGTTGGGTGCTTGGTGCTCAGGCTCTCAGGGAAAACTCCTAGTGTGTTTTGGAAAGTCAAAGAAGACAGCGTTTGTGGAGGAGTTTTGCAAAAATCTAGCATACACTCAGAGCGATTTAACATCTCATCAAACTTGCAGTCTACAAGGACAACACACATTTCAGATTCATGCACAGGGGTACCTTCATATTCAACATCCTCGATATTAATATAGTCGAATACTGCGCCGACGTCGATTTCTGTGGGGAAAAAATCCGGCGAAATCACCTCAGATACCGATTTCGTCTGATTTTTTTTTCCCTCGGAAATCGACGTCGGCGTAGTATTCGACTCGACAGACGGCTTCATGTTTTTGATGTATATTTTAAATTTCAATATTTTGAAGAAAATTTGAACCAAATGTTAATTAAAAATGATTTTTCTACCAAAAAGGCTCAGTTTTGTAAAGTATTTTAGTATTTTAGTGCTGGAACTCCTTTTTTTAATCACGCCACCATTTCATATGCCATACGCCTGGCGTAAACAAAGCCGAATCAGACCGAGTGTCGCATCCGTAGTGTACGCATCACCTGTGAGGGACCGCTCCATAACCCCAGGTAACGCTGTCTAGCAAGAAAGGGAGTTCAGGCAGCACTGGGGCCGAGAGAAAAGCCATCAGAACAACCACTGAAGGTCAAAAAGAAATCGGGGCTAAATATGAAAGTGGTGTGTGTGTGACTGATCTTGCCGAAGAATATCAAATTTCCTCTGCAACCAGTCAGCGTTGAACACCAAGGTAGCACTGTATTGTAGACCATCCCTGAATGAGCTAACTCACGAGCTAGGCAAGTTCGATGCTAGGGGAGGCGAAAGAACACTAGCAAAGGTGAACGTTAGTTCAATTTACTGTTTATTTCTTGTATCCAGATGATTTGTCCAAGATCTCAGTTTTAATTGGCAAAAATAATTTAACAAGGGAAATGAGGGGGAAATTTCACAGGAGAGATGAGCGCATCCAGTCAGCTTGTTGTTATTATGGGTTGTAAGATTACTGACGCTTCCTCTTGACACTCAGAGATATCGCGAGAGGGTTGTGATGCACTTTAGCACAATATTGATTTCGTGTCATCATTCTGACATACAAGCCGGCCTATGGAGAGCGTGTTCACTTCTTATTAATGCCATTGTACCATAATTGGCTGCAATTCACCTAGAGGGCGCTCGTGAGATAGTCCTCAATGAATGGAGGTGAATAGAGCTGAACAGATACCTGCATCTAGACAAAAAGCCCAAATTTTATTTTCATTTTTTCCAAATACAGTATCAATTGTCAGTTGTTCCAGACCCCGGAGCGGATATGTGAAAATCGCAAACGTTTGGTGGAGTCACTAAAAATGCTAATAATAAGTGAAAACACATATCACACTTGTATCAAATCCCTGCGTGTTAAACTGAGATGGGGGGAGATGAACCGCGATTTCACTCATATAGTACACAACACATCTGAGCTCCCAGCCAATCAGCAACCAGGAAAGTTGGTACCCTGCTATGTGATTGGCTACTTCCCACCCCTCCAGCCAATAGCGTGTCATCATGGAGCCTACAGCATCACCAAAACAAACCGTACGTATGCATTTGCTATGAAGATTTTTAGGTTATTTTTCATTTTTGTGTTGAATTTATGTTAACGTTTAATGACTAAATAGTAAATGAACTACTGTACAGTATTTTCTAATAATTATGTACGTACGATCACCGTTAGCGTTTCAAAGGGAACAGAGTTTATGAATGGTTATCGCATGTGGTAAAGGTGCATACAGAATACGTTCGGTAAAACGTGTAAAGTTTTTTCAAAGGAATTTCTTAACTGATTTCTTGTAAAAAACAAAAACAATACAGTAGGATTTTCGTTAACAAAATCTTTCTTACTGATTTTACATTTAAAATCATGAAAACGTATAAATTACTTCGAAAATTATAGGTAAACACTTCTGCCAGGCTTTTTGAGGATTTCGCAGATGTGTGGAAAAAACGCGAATGTAAATTAGTTTCGCGAATCTGTGAAGTCGCGAATCCAGAAACGTGAATGCACGAGGAACCACTGTACACTTCATTTTCACAGAGATTTTTTTTCAGTAAAATAAATACCAGGCAACAGTTTGATAATTGCTGACGCCGCTGAATCTGCTTTCACGCGATTGGATACGGTTGCGTTTAGTATCGTCCAAAATTTTCAGTTAATTAATTAAGTTAGTTAACTTAATTACACATCAGTTTAAAATTGCGAATTATTTTTTTTACACTCCAGTTGTTTGTTCTTTATCTGGAATAATATTCAGTTCATAATTGTCGCATCGACTCGTTGAAATTTTTGCCTCTCGGTTTGATGCATCACAGCGTTACCTTCCTGACATCTCTATCTGTCCTGCTGCTGCTGTTTCCTCTGTTTTCATGAGATACCGTAAACAGGAAAATCGTCTCCTCCACCCACGCCGTGTTGCTAATCATGAATGTGTTAGCTCTGCTCTGCCCCCTAGAGGATAGACCTTTTAATGCATGGGATACACACAAGTTACTCAGGAGAACGTATGAACAGTGCTGCTGGCATTGCAGCTACGTGTGCACACAAACACAAAGTGAAAATGGAGGATATTTGATATGTAATTTGTTCCAATCTGTAATGTCTGACTCTGGATCAGTGGTTATATCCTGCGATTATTATGATGCGTCACACTGCCACATGCAAACACCGCTTACTGGTGTTTATACACGGCGAGTCAAGTATTTTTTGGTCATGTCACGTCACGCCATGAAATCTTAGTCTGGCCAGATTTTTAGACCTCGGAGCTTTGTGTGAGACGTTTAGTGCGAAAGGAAACGAGGTTGTTTGTCACATGACCTTAAAAAAAAAACAGTCGCTGTGACGCGTCCAGTCAGTTCCACAGCCATGTCTTTAAGGAATAAACACTGTGTGTGTGTGTGTGTGTGTGTGTGTGTGTGTGTGTGTGTGTGTGTGGGCACACTGGTTTTATCACTAACTGCCTTTTATACCCGCTGTGACGCCAGGGCCCTCCGTTTCCACGGCAACGGTAGCTCTGCGCTGATTCACACTGTGGCAGAGGAATTCTTTAACGTGGGATTTTTCGCTCGGTGGCGTGTGAGAAGTCGGGGAGAAAAAATCCTGTGTGTTACATGCGTCTGCACGCACACACACGCACACACGCACATTCGCAACATTAGCCCGAGAACAACCATTTCTCAGCTGAGTGACTTGGAAATTGTGTGTATGAATAATTTTTTTTTTTCTTGGGGTTTCTGTCAGCGTTCGGAACTCTGCGTTAAGGTCAGATTGTGTGAATTGTTATAAATGTGCGATGTTGAACATGTGGATTATCTAATGGAGCCAATCTGAGTGTGTGTGAGAGAGTGGAGTCGAGACAGATGTTGTGATATGCAGGGAGGCATCGTTAGTCCAATCATGCGAGCTCACACCGGCAGCCTCATTAATTATCTCTGCCCACTGTGTGTGTGTGTGTGTGTGTGTGTGTGTGTGTGTGTGTGTGTGTGTGTGAGAGTGAGAGAGAGTGAGAGAAAATGACATGGATGGCTTCATTTCGCCAGGAAATGTTTACTAGAATAAAATCCCGTGTTCTCTACAAAGCGCACTCCGACGCTATACATCTAAAACAAAGGGTAATATTTTTAGCCGACTTTCGTCTTGATTATCAGCCAGAAGAATGAATTTGTATTTTAAACAAATATTAAGTAAAAGTTATGTGTTGTAAGTCTTTCTTAATCCAGTTAAGAGAAAATTCTAACCTATATAAATCTGTTAACTGATTTCCATCATCAGAAGGTCAAATCTTAAAAAGTGACTATTGGGTAGCGTCAGGTGTGTGTGCGTGTGTGAGAGAGTGTTTGATATACAGCATAAGGCACACCGAGGCTGGTCTACAGACGTTTTAGGCTGTACGTTATGGCGTGTGACCTCTGACCCTGCAGGTGCCTCAGGACGAGTGGGGGGGTTTCCCCATGGGGAAGGAAGAGGACATCCCGTGCAGGCGCATGCGCAGCGGCAGTTACGTTAAAGCCATGGCCGAGGACGACAGCGGCGACTCAGACGGAAGCCCCAAACCGTCGCCCAAGATGCAGGCGAGACGAGCCAGCTACCTCAAAGCCACGCAGCCGTCACTCACCGAGATGACCACGCTGAAGTACATACATCGCAAACACACACACACACCCCTAACCCTAACCCTAACCCTAGGATTACACGTTTAGGATTGCCACGTTTATGCTTCTAGCTAGCTCAGTGGCCGTCTTCAGACACGTGATATCGCTCTCTGTGGATATTATCTTGCAAAATAAAATAATATTTTATAACATAAACTCCTAATATGCATGCCAGTTTTGGCTAACTGTTAACTTTTAAGCTCTCTAAAGATTTAGTGATGCTCCTTTAGTCTAACTCTGAACGTTTCTCGAATACTTTTATGTATTTTCATGTCCTGATATGTTTAAAGGAATACATCGTAGCACATTCTCCACCATCTTTGCTGGGATGTAAACATCTAAAAAAAAAATTTAAAAAACCCACTCTAAGTTACTCACTCACTCGTCTTCTGTCGCTTAATCCGGTTCAGGGTCATGGGGGGAAGCTGGAGCCAATCCCAGCTGACTTCGGGTGAGAGAGAGAGAGAGAGAGAGAGAGAGAGGGGGGGGGGCGGGGTTACACCCTGGGCAGGTCACCAATCC
>JAQMCW010000018.1:741521-767997 GCA_030068335.1 Chrysichthys cranchii | reverse complement strand
ACACACACACACACACACACACTCGCTGGATCACTCTCTCTTTCCTGTTTGACTGGTGTGTGAGCCGCAGGGGACGGTGCACAGGAGGGTGTGGACCTGAGAGCCACCCAACTCCCAACACACACAAAAACACACACACACACACATACACAGGTTTTTTTATCCATTTATAGTTACATTTAATGTGGAATGTTCCTGTTATCACTCTCGAAACAGTTGCTCCCTGACCAAACTCTGATTTCTCTCAAAGATTAAAAAAAAAAAAAAATGAAAGAATTGGGAAGCAACAGAAGTGTTGAATTTAGTGTGAATAGAGTGAATTATTATTTTTTTCAATAACTAAAACTGGACAGACACTTGTGCTGATTCTCAGTCTTAGTAAGCTTGTTGAATATCAAAACAAGGGGTGGGGCTGGGTGGGCGGGGCTTACCAAGCGATCACCTGAGTGTGAAAGTTTCTCCCTGGCTGTTCACGCCGCAGACGAGTCATCTGTTGGTTTCCGGTTTATATTTCAATGTTTTGATGACGAAGATGATGATGATGGATCCTGTGGGTGTGGCCTGACGCTTGCATACCTGAGGTCAGATGACGTTCCATCAGATCACGCGGCGTCATAATTGATGTGTGTTAAAACACTGATTGAATCAATGAGTTTGTTGTTGGTGATTCGTTCGGTGTGGAAAACGATTCTGATTCTGAATCCTGTGAGCTGAACTTATCGGTGTTTTTTTCTTTGTTTGCAGGAACATCACACCGCACTCCTACCTGAAGGTTTATCACAAAGACCCCAATCAGGTCTTTAATCAGAGCACGAGAAACAACAACGGGGACACCAGAGTGCGTGACACACCTCTCACACACACACACACACACACTCTCTCTTACTAATATGTTTAGATCAGCGCTCTTGTAACGTCTCCACACGAGGCGGGTAATAGGACCAGGATGATCATATTGGGGTTTTTTTGTTTGTTTTGTTTCGATCGTTTCATCCAGGTGCCCTTTATTAACTTTCAGAAGGAAGCTGATTTTTTTTTTTTTGCTGCACTGCTCCTTTCTTTTAAGAGCATTAAATGCAACACACAGCTTCAGGAGGCCAGACAGTGGCATTAGCATTCCTGTTAGCATGTGGAGCGGATTAGGGGCCGTAATTGGAACCAGACCTGCTGTTATTTGTGGTCTAACGAAAGCCGTGTGTAAAGACTTTTACAGGAACGTTTTATCGTCTCGTATCGCTCATAAATTCATGACTACTTTTTTCTTTTTTTTTTTTTTTTCTTTCTTCGGTTCTTTTCGAAGAAGTGTTTTTAATCTCAGTAGTTTAAGGAAAATAAGTGAAGTTAGCGTAGATCGTTTAGCTGTGTTTTTTTTCTTTCCTACTTAAACGTACCATGTTAATGGCGGCGCAGAAATGTGGCGGAATCAACTTTGTGGTTGATAAGGTTGAAGCTTACGATTGGTTCATTCCATTTTTGCCCCGCCCATTTTACATCCAAAGAAAGAACGGAAATTTTGGTACTCATCGGCCCACGGGAAACCTCGTTAAACCATGCTCCGCCCCCGTCCCCGCCCTTATATTAAAATGACGCGTCTACCTGTTTTCAGAACGGTACAGTGGAATTAGCTTCTGTTTTTCAGTGGAGGAGGAGCTATGTTGTTCAACGAAAGAAAAAACAAAATACGAAAGAATGAGAAACATCCATGACGGTGATCCAGAGTCTAATCAGTGTGGTGTGATGATACGGAGTTCCTGTTACCCGCTCAACAAATCACATTTAACTGTTTATGGTTACGTTTAGTGTTTGGGAACATCACGAAAGAAGTTACTTCCTGTTCTCGCTTACGTTATCGCAGCTATAAACAGTTCTTCCTTCTCCAGCCGCTCGTTATTCCGTTTCTTAAAGTTGAAAGAACGCAGCTTGTCGTGTTGCAGCAAAGGCGTGTAAACTCCTGAAGATGTCAGGAAGCTTCAAGTTCCAGCTTTACCTCTGATCGTTACAAAGCCCAGACACTGGAGACTCCTTCCCTGTGTGTTAAATAAACCTAGCTTTACTTGGAGAACATTTCCGCACATCTCAGATTTTTTAAAATTTATTTATGTTTACTGTAAGAGCAGCGTCTGTCGTACAAGTCCCTGTGAACGAGCTGTTACTATAGACACAATTTGAATAAACCCCTCCTGGCCAATCAGAATCCAGCATTCAGCAGCTTCGAGGGATGAAATATTTCCATGATGAATTCATGATGAAATGAAAGCAGCCTTTGGTCCCGATCTCAGGCTGCTGTTTTTCCCGCGTCTGATACTCGGGCAGTTAAAAGACGCCAGCGATGTCGATTAGGGAGGCGGCGTTCCCACAAATTGTAGTTAATAACAGTGAGCGTGTGTCTGGCTCTCCGTCTGAAACCATCACACACAAACACAGAGGAATGACTCGGTGCCAGACGCTGATTCGCCAAAAACAAGCTGTAATGACCAGTTTTAAATCATTAACCGAAAGGGCAAGGAACATTTTCCGACATGTCTCTGAAAACGGTTCTTATGTTACAGGGATAACAGCGCCAGATCAGACTTTATCCCCCGCTTCTTTCTGTTGTTCCCAAACCTTCACTGGAATTCCTGCAGGAGTGAGTTTGTGCGTTAGACCCACCCTGAGGTCACGCCCTTTGACCTTTGCCAAATGAGAGCACACTGGCAGTGTGATGTGTGACTCGGGCGAATCCGAACTTCAGCAGGAGCAACAGGAAGTGCTCTCAGTGACGCGTAAAACCCTGTTCGTGATGTATGGAGGAAAGGTTTGCATTTATAGCTTTAGCGTAATTTGTTAGCATATTTACGCCTGACGCGCGCTACACCAGAAGTTACGGAAGAACTGAATGTTTGTGGTGTGAAGCGTGGGTTGGCTGTCTGTACGTCAGGCGAGGATTTGTTCGTCGGTCGGTACAAAATCTGCTCGGGAATTTAGTTCAAATGTCGAGTTGTTTGCCATCTGACGCGTTGGCGAGCCGAGGGTCCGCTGTATTTTGACATTTCTTGTCGTCTTGCACACTTCTACAATGTGCCGTTCTTCTCTCGCACAATTTTATTATGCCTTATTATCATTACTATCCATCGTTTATATCTGTGTATTTCAGACTGAACGATGATGAGGAAAAAACAGAAATGAGTCATTTGGGAGTCAAAAGATTCGACTCTGTTCGTCGAGCGGAGTCAAATGATCCGAGTCGCATAAAAAAAGAGGCGAAATTCTCATCACTATTAAACGCGTTACAGAAGAATAAATGCCGCGTTGTCATTACTTATCGTCCTGGTGTCATTCCTGCCACGCCCATCTCCACCACAGAACAAGACCGCACCGCATTTCAAAGCCAAAGGAGAAACGTGGACGTGCTTCGACACGCTTTTTAACGTCACACACCTGTTCGTCGAGGCTATTAAGCGACTCGCTGTCTAGTTCTAGCTTTTCATGGCCGTCTTTCAGCAGTTCAGCTGGGGATTAAACCTCCTTCGGGAGTAGATCGAGGCGTTTAAGGAACAAAGTCAGCTTCAGTCAGATTCCTGGGCGTCTGAGATGAACCGAAACGCTGCTTCACGCGTATTTTTGTGGTTTCTCCTGCACCCTGATGTGTTAATGATCTCACTGTTTTACGGGCGTCTTTTATGTGTTTCTAGTTCACATGAGAAACTCGAACCGTTAGTCGTCTGGTTTACATTCAGCAGAGTTTAAGCACCTGTTGCAACATGCCTAACAAACACCTCCCCCCCTGAGGATTATGGGTAATTCTTCTGCATTACAAGCTCTGCACAGACTCGCCCCCTCTTTTGTTTTAACTGTATTGTAATGGGTCTCATAAAAGAAAGAAAGAATCAAAGAAATGCTGTTTGTGACATCTGGTGGGTGGAGCTGGCGTCAGGGAATTTGTATACAGCTAACCAACGACAGCACAGTTTAAAAAAAAAAAAAAAAGTTTCTTAAAAGAAATACATTTATGATAAATGACTGTTAAAGCTGCAGTTTTTTGGTGTTTTTTTTTTTTTTTTTTTTTTAGAAATTGCTTTTCTTTTTCTGACTTTTTTTGCATTAACAGATTTTCTAATGAGATTTTTAGTTTCCTGTAAAAGGCACTGTGGTGTCTTGTTGTTTATTATTATTATTATTATTATTATTAACAGCAACAATAGTGACGTTTATACAGTTAATGCAGCTCTAAGTGTGTAACGTGTTTACGGTGTAAAATCTGTAAGAAAGAACAATAAAGAAATGGAGAAAATAAAATGTAAAAAATTCTAAAGAAAAAAAATATATATATACCGTAGATATTTTAAAAAATATATTCTTGCAGTAATAATAAAATAAGTGAAAAGTAAATAAGTTGCTAAAAGTATGAGCAAATTATGGACTTGTAGTTCGGGGGAAAAAAACGTTTTTTTTTTTTTTGTTTTTTTTTAATTAAAAAATTACAATAATTAAAATGTCTGCAAATAAAACTAAAGAAAGGAAATCGATTTAATTGTAAAGAAGAGGTTTGTAAGGTTTTGGCTGACTTCTCTTCAGCGTCAGGAGGTTTCATGTGCAGGGTTTGTGCTCCGTCACGTCTCCCAGCTCGGTTATCGCAGTAATCTGGATCGCGCCGAGGACTCCCCGAGGTCTTACTGCAGCGTTTGTGCTGCGTCACTAACCGCTGTAACGTTTCCCACGTGTTCTGTGTGAGGCGGTCTGAGGTCATGTGCATGAACAGACACATTCTGCCATCTCTAACGGTAAAGGCGATGAGAGACGGGCTGCGTTTTACTCCGAGCTCCGATCGTCCTGCAGGCAGGCACACCGCGTCTCACTCGTCTCCGACAGGTCGAGGCAGCGCCGGCGTCGTGCCGCGCTCGGACCTTTTGTTTCCTTCACTATTTTCAGTCGTAATCACAACAGCATGGGAGCTGGGTTCTGTTTCTAAAGCTGGTTATTAATGTGAACAGGGAGTCGTTCAGACAGGACACCGTTTCATTCTTTTCACCTTTGTCAGAACGAGACGTCTGCGATGCGGACTTGTGGCTTTTCAGAAGAAATTCCTCTCTAATTCCACCAGAACTTGCCTCACTGACGCGCGTCGTTTCCCACAGACAGGTTAATCCTGCGGTGTGGCGGTGCGTAGTGTCTGCTCCACACACGTATGTTTCCTGTTGCGTGTAAATCCCTCTCCGGTAAACAAATGCAAATGAATGTAAACACACCATCGGTCCCGTAGAGTCATTAAGGCGGAGGAAGTAAACACGGAGTAGATCTCTGTGAAATCTTTACCGTTTGGTTCACAGTGAAACCACTTTCGGAAGATTTATGTCCTGTATTTAAAAAAAAATAAAAAGAAAAAAATTAACTAAAGTGGGCGGGGCATCCTGTGATAAAGGTGTTCTCATTTGTATATTCATTAAGTTTGGATTCCTGGATTACAAAATAAATGTAGGTATTTGTTGATCTGGACCAAAAGCGGGTTTTTTTTCTGTTTCACTTAACATGTTCCAATCGAAGCAGCGCGTTAATTATTCAGCGAACTCGTTAAGGGATTAAAAGGTAAACCCGTTGTCAGGTGTTAATCTGTGATCATTTCGATAAAGCTTGGGAAAACAAAACAACTCATTTTTTTTTTTTATGAAGATAAAGAGCTCAGATTTGTTTCCAATCTGGTCTGGAGGAGTGCTTTATCTGTGTTTCCCCAAATGTAATCATCACGCTCATATGAACTTAACGCTAATGTTTTTTTTTGTCATGATGCCGTTGTGTACCTCGCTGCGCTGTTTTTCAACAAATTTCATTTGTCTTCTTCTCAGGTTCCTCGTGAGAGGCTTTACAGCTCCAGACAGCAGCAGCCTGGTGGACAGCCGATGGGTCACACGCTTCCTGCGCCTCAGAGTCCTCAGGGTTCTCTGTCTCCACCTCTAGTTCATTCCGTTCCCTCGTCACCGTCGCGGTTCTCCTATAGCTCTCGCACCATGCCGGCCGGCGCCACGCTTCCCCGGGAGCGTGTATCCAGCACGCCGTGTCCCAGCGCCATCCTGGAGCGGAGGGATGTCAAACCGGACGAGGACGTGGACCCGTACGGGTTTCCCGAGGCACGCATGAGCTTGTCTGAAGCCCCCGACGGGTCCGTGTTCCACCATCACTCCCTCTACAGGCAAAAATCTCGCAAGTACAGCGACGGTCAGCACGTCCCGCTGGGCGCGAAGAATCAGAAAACTCCGCCCCCTTCGCCCCACAGGATCAACGAGGTCAGGATGATCGACGTCCACCCGGGACAGAACATGCACATGATGGTGGAGAGGACGGCGTCCCTGCGGAGATCCGTCAGGAAGGAGAGCAACGGGACGCTGGAGGCGGCGGCGCGGCCCAGGGGGAACGTGGCGTCCCCCGTGTACACAGACTTGCACGGAGAAAGACCGTTCCAGGGGCTCGTATCACCGGCAGATCCTCAGAGGTGAGGCTCACGTTTCGAGACCTTGTGAGAAGAGACAGGGCTGCTGTGGAAGTGTGGTTTTATTTGCCGTCAGCAATGGCGGCGGCGGCGGTTTTGGGTCTTTTTACATTTGGAAATGATCGGCGTGAAGCACGCGGTTTAGCAGCAGGGTATCGTCCAGATGTTAACTTGGTGACGGGAGACGTAGAAGGCTGCATTTGTGTTTCCTCAAGGCTTGAAATGAAAACTAATATGTCCTTCACTCACGTTGACTCAAACCCCAGAACAGTAAAAATCCAACTCCGCTGTCTCGTCGGAAATTTAAGGACGAGTTTGGCCAAGAATTGGCCTCAATTTACTTTAAATGTAGTTTAGGATCACGCCACGTCATCGTCCGACTTGCTTCGTGGGTGTGGCTTAAAGATTCTGGGAGGAGCTGTTCAAGTGTGATTTGGAGACATAATTTAGCAATTTGAATACTAGGCTAATTTACGTATTCAAAAGAAAGTGAAATTTTATATCTGAATGTTGAAGATCCTGCGCTGTGCTTTTATTTGTCTAAAATGAGTCCGTAGAAACGCCTTTCCCCCAAATGTTTCGGTAAAATCGCAGATTTGGCTTGATTTAAGAAAAGTGGTCTTCCACCAGGGGGCAGTATCAGCCGCGAGAACAATTTGCTAGCACGGCTACTGCTAAATAACCAAAAATCCCTGAAATTACAGCTAGTAAAGTGTTTGGTAAAGTTAAAGTGGTTTGCTAGTAAAGTAAAGTTCGTCAGCTTAAAGCTTTTCTTGTCTGATGGCAGAATATGTAATTAATATTCAAATGCATTCATGTTCCAAATATTTTAAATAACTGACTTTAAAATGTACACGTATTTTAAACACATTTAAACCTATTTGAAAACCACAGTAGTGTTTATGTAAATTTGCTGTGATCAGATCGCACGTCTTCATGACGTCATGAGTGACACAGAAACGTCAATTAGCAACCGTCGCTAAAGCTAGTCACGTGTAATTTTAGTTATAAAGGTTTTTTTTCCCCTTAATCATTTTGCCACACATCTGAGGAAAATATTGGGTTTTTTATTTGTTTTGTGTCACGTCTCCCTGCACTGTGTGCTCATATTGTCCATATGGGAGAGAAAATGGCTGTAAGCTGCCAAGCTAAAGCGTTAGGTCTAGTCTTTAGCTAGCTTCTGTTTATATCTTATGAATCTGTGATGATTTAGCCGTGCGTATTCAGAGTCCAGGGTAAATCTGAGGTAAACAAATCCTCGCAAGACGCTCAGAGCCTCAGTGAAGAGGATTATTAGGACTGGATTGAATTGGATTAGTTGGTTAGTGGTAAACTAAACTAGTTTGTATTTTTGTTTCAGCAAGCGCATGAAGGCGATGGAGCAGCAGTTAGCCAGCCTCACTGGTCTCGTTCAGCACGCACTTCTCAAAGGAGGAAAAGAGGCAGCGAGGTACACAACGGCATCATGACAAAAAAAAAACATTAGCGTTAAGTTCATATGAGCGTGATGATTACATTTGGGCAAACGTCTGTGGTGTAAAACTGACCGGTAAAACGTCTCTGATTTCAGTGAGAAATTGATCTCCGAGCCTCTCGCTCAGGACGCAAGCAGTGGCGGTTGGTATCGATTCTCTTCACATGCAGCAACATATTAATAAATCAATCAATCAATTAAAAATTCCATTCAATTTCATTTGTATAACGCTTTTAACAATGGACCAAAGCAGCTTCACCATATAAAGAATAAATAAATTCATTAGAAGCATGTCTTTTTTTTTTTTTTTTTTTTATAAAACATTTCTAATTAGCATGAACAGCAATGTCATTCTCTCAGAGGGGCGTGGCTTGAAGATCAGATGATGATAATAGAAGAATATATCCATATATGGGAAATGGGTGTGCCCAGAGCGAATCTGTCTAACGTTAAAAAATGGGAATGTAGGCGTGTCCTTGAGTCACGCCTATATATGTAAATGAAGCTACATTTTTGTTGAATTATGGCTTAAGGACCATATATGGGAATGTGGGCGTGTACCAAATATCATATGTAAATGAATGTGTCTTTGAGTCCTTATATGGAAGTCCACAAGTAGTAAGAATAAAACACTGGCATTCATTCATGTGTATGTGTGTGTGTGTGTTCATATTTTTAACCAGCTAGCCCAAATTAAGTGCAGAGTGTTTGTATAAGATTAATTGGGCGTGTCTCAAACAAACCCTGCTTGTTGTTTGTGCTGAGTGATGTCACGTAGATATAAACAAAAAGCAGACAACTTTGAGGCACTGTTTTAATGTGTGTGTGTGTGTGTGTGTGTGTGTGTGTGTGTGTGTTGCAGGAGTCTCCCCCGTGGCTGTAAGTCAGAGCCCCACTCTCCAGCCTGATCCTCCCGTGTCTCCTTCAGTCAGAGAGCCAGTTCTCGGCGTCCTCCTGTCCACCTTCCGCAGAAACGTGTCCGACCTCCGCCAGCAGCTCCATCAGATCCGACAGACGCAGGCAAGGGCCGCCTCCATCACTTCATCACTTTAAACGCTTCTGTTTGACGACCTGTGCGTACGGTGTGTTTGACTGTGTGATGTGGCGGGTGGTGTCCAGCTGCAGAACCAGGTGGCGATGAGGACCATGCTGAAGCAGGCGGAGGAGGAACTGACTGTGAAGCTGAAGCTGCCGGACGACCCGCTGAAGAAGCAGAGGATGGAGGTGGACGAGGAGAGACACAGATACGAGATCATGGAGGAGGGCGTGCTGCTCCAGTTGGGGTGAGACGCTAGCGCTAACGACTCCACACCTAACCTGTCACGGTTTTAACACGGCGAGAGGGGAGCGAGTTCAGATCCCAGCTCGGAACGTCATCTGTTCGTTAACACCATGTCCTGAAGCGTGTTCTTCCACTTGTACCATTAGGCAATTATCTGCCAATTACTGCAATTTTTCTTTTTCTTTTTTTTTTGAACAAGTATGGCGTATTGTTCGTTTTATTTATTATTTTTTAAAAAATAAGATCAAATAAAAACAAGGCGTGTCCGGTCCTGAATTTTAGTTATAGCAGCGTTTATAACAGTGTTCTCCTCTCCAGCCTCTATTGAAGTTAATAAGATTAAAGAAAAACAAACAAAAAATAACACGTCAGGGTACAAAGAAACTCCTGTCTTGATCTCAGACTCGTATGATGCACCGACACTGGAGACTCCTTACAGAAAACTTCACCATATCAAAGATTGCACTTTTTTGTTTTTTTTAAATCCAGTTATATTGAGTGTTCAGAGCTCCACCTGTTGTGTTCCTAACACACACACACACACATACACGCAACCACACAGGTTGATTGTGCAACCATAATCCATATGTGTTTGACAATCAAATAAGTGGGATTTGTGGCTCTGCCCTGGAGCTCAGATCCCCCCCGAGGTCTCACCTTCCCAAGCTGAAGGCAAACAGACATCATTTTCTCACACACAGTATTTTTTCACCTCACGCTATGAGAAACTTGTTTGTGTGTGTGTGTGTGTGTGTGTGTGTGTGTGGGCGCGTCATATTGCCCGCACACAGCACATATGCGTGCAGGGCGAGAGCTTTGCTCTTCACTGATCTGTGACTTTAACAGGAACTGGTTGACAAAGCTTCCACTCGCTTCAGAAGATCTGATCCGTGCTGCTGTTTGGCTGAAGACGCTCAGTGGTTGTTCGTACCTGAAGCGAACTTTTCAGTCCTGCACACCCAAACCTCTCGCTCGAGAGTCTTTTTCTCTCTCTCACTCACGGTAAACACTTTCCAAGCGTGTCAAACAGGTTTCAGCTCTCGACCTGTCTCACTGCAATCAATCTCCACTACTCCGCTACTGGGGAAAAAACAACTAGATTTGGAGTTCAGTGTGCAGACGTATGACTTGCAGAAGTCAGGGATATGACTGAAGTTGATTTAAGGCCAGGTTAGACCAAGGTACAATGTTTAAATTTAAATCTAAAGCTTATGAAGTTGCTCATTTGTAAATGCCTTTTTATGGCTTCTCGAGGCGTGACACAAGGGTTAAGTTATTCGTTTTATATTTTCAATCCAATGTTTGTCCTAATCACTCGTGGTTTAATCATGTGCTGTGTCCAGGGGTTTTGTTCTGATGTACTGATTTGTGGCTAATTAGAATTTCAGCAATATAGTGCATCAAATATGACCAAATACCTACAGGAAGTTAATTATCATTTGTTAATTCCTCAAGGTTTGAAATAATTGTTCTGTAAACGCAATAGGACTGCCACTAGGGGGCGACTTAAAGCTTGTTTATCTGGAAGACGTGCACCGTATTAATGCTAACCTTATTACAGGGTTGATTCGTTATGGCTAATTATTGCTTGTAAAATTTTATACATCACTTTTGCACGCATTTCGGTCTTTCTTACTTTTTTCTTCTTTAATAAATTCGTACAAGTTACATTTACAACACTGACACCTAGTGGACTGGAACAGAAATGTTTTACCAGATTAAGAGACACAATATTTATGATACAGTGTGATTTGATATGATGGTCATTATTTGTTAGGTTAATATAGCGTAATGCCGTGTTGTAAAGCAGGAGAACCTGTAAATAACGCTCAGCTGTCACTCTTTGGATGATTTTTAGCCATCGTAAAGCCGTCACGTGACATGTGAACTCCTGCTGTTTTGCTCATGTGGCAGAAAAACTGCTTTGTTTTGCTATTCAACAGCTTTATGTCCAACAAAAAGCACGCAGCTCTGTTATGTACCTGTATTTACTGCTGGACCGTTAATCTAGGCATTAAAGCCATTACTCCTGCCTCTCTTTTTCCGTCTGGTTAATGTGTGCCTCAGGAACTTCAGGCAGGAGACTAGCTGCTGTGAGACGTTACTGAATGGTCTGCTTGGTCATTGCAGGGATCTGGAGAAACACGTGGAGCAGCTGAAGAGGAACTCCAGTGCGGCTCGGCCTCAGAGACCCGTCACGCTGCGGGACGTGGAGGACGGAGCGGTTAATCTGAGGAAGGTCGGCGAGAAGCTCGCCACGCTGAAAGGTGAGCGAGATGCATCCAGCAAAGCTGAAGATGACTTGTGTTGTGGTGAAGGTTTTAAGTGTGGTCTTAAAATAAATGAAAAACGTGATCTGATCAAGTGGCCAATGACGGATTATTGGATGAGTGTAATGGCCAGCGGGACGTGAGGTTGAATCCCAGTGACGATGGAGAACCGCTGATATAAAAATCACTCGAAAATATACCATTAATGTGCAATAAACACACCGTCGTGTTCCGTGTACCTGACTTTAGACAAGTCTGTACTGTTTACATCACGTAAAGATTTATTAGAGATGCACTGAAGGTTCTTTAGATGAACCAAAAGAGGAAAAAAAGAACGAGTAAAGACCTTAAAGGTTTGTGTAACCACACAGTGTTCTCAATCACACAGTGTCATCAATCTGTTCAAAATGTCAATACTGTTACTGCAGACTTCCTACAGGTCATAATTCTCACTTCTGTCAGGTTTGATTTCACAACACGAGCTGTAGCTGAAAGCACAAACAAGTTTGTTCAGTCGGCCTGAATAGTCATGCCCGTGTGCGTGTGTGTGTGTGTGCGTGTGTGTGAGATCAGGAGAGTTCCCAGCTCTCCAGTCGAGGATGCACACAGTGTTGAGGATGGAGGTGGAAGCCGTGCGCTTCCTGAAGGAGGAACCTCAGAAGATGGACAACATGCTGAAGAGGGTGAAAGCCCTGACCGAGACTCTCAGCTGCCTCAGGATGTAGGGGAGACACACACACACACACACACACCAGTAACTCGTGTTTTATAATAGCGCGTTTCATGATAACACGGCAGAGATAATCTGGAGATTGAGAGGATATTTTATTATTGCACTGTAGATGTGTGTGTGTGTGTGTGTGTGAAACTGATGCTGATACCCTGTGTGTTGAGCAGACATGTTACAGAAGGCTCCCAGCACACTGACCTGATCTCCGTGAATCCCGAGTCACCTGATTCCCCGAGCCCGACCCGAGACTCGGCCACGCCTCTGCAGCGTTTACCCTCCAACCCCGCCCACTTTACTATCACCTCCTCTTCTAACCCCACCCACTGTGAGCTTGTTTCCATTTCCTCCTCCTCACCCATCATGGCACAGAGGTCCTGCAGCTCAGAGCTGATCCCAAGTCACAGTCGAGACGCCCCCGCCCCGGTCACGGTGACCCCCGGGAGCCGCGGGGAGTCCGGAGCCGCCCATGACGTCCAGGCCGAGCCACTGAGCCCTGGACAAACCGCCGAGAGAGACAAGGTGAGGAGCGGCGAGTCACTGACTCCCACCTGAGACTTGAACTTGGATGTTGTTCATTCTTCCTTTGTTTTTCCTTTTGTATTTTCTTTGCTTCTTTTTCTTTTCTTGTCCCTCTCTTATGTTTGGTCTTTTTTTAATCTTTTATATATATATTTTTTAATCTTTCTGGCTTTGACGTTCTTTTCATCCTTCCTTTGTGTGCATTTCTTTATGCTTTTTCTTTCTTTCTTCATCATTTATCACCTGTTTTTATTTTTATTTTCCTGCTAGTCCCTTCCTTCCTTCCTCTTTCTTTCTTTCCTTGCTCTTAATCTTGCTTTTTCCTTCTGTATCTTTCTGTTTACTTTCTTGTCTTTCTTTCCGTTCTGTATCTTCCCTCCTTTTTTTAATCGTGTTACTGTGCGACGGTGACATGCGGGCTGCGTCTTACTGGTTGGAGTTAACACTTCTCTTCATGTGTTTTCCTCTTTCTTGGATTCGAGAGAGACATTTTTGAGTTTTGATCATTCTTTCGGGTTGTAGTGTATCATGCTCTCAGAGCTTTGGCCCATTTTGTCATCCACACATGATGAGAGATTTTGCGGTTTGAGGATGTGGGCGTGTCCTTGCAGGTGGTGGACAGGAGAAAAGCCGAGGAGGAAGCAGACATGGAGCGCATTCTCCAGCAGGCTCAAGCGAACCTGATGAAGAACATACCCGACCTGGAGCTGACCAATCAGGAGAAGAGCAAAGCCTCCGATACGCCTTACAAGCAGCCTGACGAAGTGGACGTGCCTCAGTCACCACCACCAGGTGTGTGCCACAGCTGGATTTAATCATACGGTCACATTTCATTTGGACTTTAATTTGGCCGCCTTCATCACTGTGTACGCCTGTCAGTCTCTGTGTAGGGGGTGTGGCCCATGTGCCAATTAATATCTCAGAGAAATAGGTGTGGCCCATGTGCCAATTAATATCTCAGAGAAATAGGTGTGGTCTGTGTCAATTAATCTCAGAGAAGGGGGTGTGGTCTATGTGTCAATCTCAGAAGGGGGTGTGGCCCATGTGCCAATTAATATTTCAGAGAAGGGGGTGTGGCCCGTGTGTCAATTAATCTTATAAGGGGGTGTGCCCAGTGTGCCTATTAGCCTTACTAGAGGAGGTGTGGTTGAGTTGAGCACTCAATGATGATACAGAGGAGGCGGGGCTTAATTTAGCTCAAGTTAAATAAGGACTTGGAAGGTATCGTACGTTTCCTTAGAATTTAACTGAAAGTTTGATTAGTTGATACTTTTGCTATGAAAAATTGGTTAAATGTCTAAGCTTGAGCACAAATTCTTTTATTTGGAAAAATTACAAAAAGATGCATAAATTACAAATGTGATTTTGCTCCAACATGGCTTGCTAAAATAGATTGTTGCAGTATTTTTAAAATATGTCACAGGTTTGTAGCACTGTATCATATGGAAACATTATTTTGAACTGTTGACTGCTTTAAATGTGTGTTTATACATCAGGTTTCTTGATCACGTTTCCAGCTGTACGTCACATATGTGTCGTTGAGTAAAAAAATGTTGTTTGCTGAGTGATTATAAGCCCCTGAATTAAACCCATACACCGCCAGCTTGGTCATTAACGTGTTCTACATCCACCCAAAAACGTGTTGACATGCTTTTGTTTCCTTTTGTACGTTTCCAAACAGAGGCCACAGCTCCAGCTGAACCAGTAGCCGATAAACCGGTCCAAACCGGCTCAGAATGTGTTCATAAACATCCTGTAGAGAAACCTCAGAGAGCCAGCGTGGACCAAGCAACACCCAATCAAACAAACAAATCTCCACCCCCTGCCCCGCCCCGCAGACTTCACCTCACGGCGACAGGACTGACGACCGGACGCTCCGGGGAGGTCATCTACACCACTCGCAAGGACCCCGCCCCCCCTCAGGTGTGTGTGTGTGTGAGAGAGCGCGACCTCGTTTAGCCACATTCCCAGACACATTTCTCAAATTAACCCAAGCATAAATGTTGTTGTTTGGGAAGTTTATGCTGTCCCTCAGGCACAACGTTGTCCCATGTATTTATGTTTACTCCAAGGGTTACGCAAACGTTAAACCAATTTCTAAAAATGCCTCACACACCCTCACCGGCTGTGTCTCAAATCACACACCGGATGCGGAGCAAAGAAGGTACTTGAGACAAGATTTCCTCCGAATCTGTCACACACGAATCTGTGTCAAAGTGAGACACCATTAGACTGTTAGCTAAATAGATGATTTTACACCACAGTGCTGCTGAGTTCTTCATTCTGATTGGTCTGAAGGTGTTGATGCTTTGACGCAGATGGTGTGCAACTTTGACGCCATTCAGTACAACGGTGTTTTTAACATTCGAAAAAAATGTTGCACACGTTCATTCATATCTTAAGTTTCACGTAAGTTTAAATACACACAAGTGGATTGTTTTAACTCCTGGCGTTTTCACGACAGCTTTTTGCTTTGAAGTGTGAAATTAGCATAAGAGCTCATGAGTGTAAA
This sequence comes from Chrysichthys cranchii, assembly GCA_030068335.1. Taxonomy (NCBI): domain Eukaryota; kingdom Metazoa; phylum Chordata; class Actinopteri; order Siluriformes; family Claroteidae; genus Chrysichthys; species Chrysichthys cranchii. Next base: position 752,750 of record JAQMCW010000018.1, on the reverse strand, counting down.
CACGTCTGAGGTCTCAATAAGGTTTGTTTAATCATCAGGAGCGAGTGGAGGAGGAGGAAGTGGAGGACGCGCTCCGGTCCAAACCTCAGCGAGTTCGTCCAGAGTTGAAACCCAAACCCCGCGTACTTCCCCCGATCAACGCACGTGAGCAGGAGGAGGAGGAAGACGACGAAGATAAGATCATAGCAGAACTCCAGGTGAGTAGCTGTATGTTCTGCCCACACAATCGCTCCATGTCAGGTAAACCCTCAGACTGGGTGAAGGCATGAAGTCAGCATTGGCAAGGTGGGAAAAACAACAACCTGTCCAACACACGCAAGGGGGTGGAGATGTTTTGGAAGAAACACGTTTGGTTTATGAGTCACACCCATGCTGACACCTACACACTGTCCCTCAGGCGTCATCATGAACTGTTAAACTCTGCTGTGCGCCATAGTTTGGTGTTTGGCGACCTCTAGTGGTGAGCTGACTTTCTCATGGTATCCCTCGCAAGGAGCTGACCTTGTGTTTAACCTTCTCACATCTGCCAACTTTCACACATTTTATGCAGGAGCTGGCTGCTCAAAAGCACACTAAGAGTTTTCTTTGACCAGCATAAGGAAAATCTCCGAGGCCCTTGTCTTCCAAAAAGCTAGAAATGTTACCTAATTACAACACAGCTGCCTTGTAAATAAGTTCAAAAATCAACAGTGTTGGTTACTGAAAGGTCTAACAGTGTGAAATGTTAACACACACTCCACTCCAGGTGTTTGAGAAGTGTCCGGTTAAAGACTTAGAGCCCAGATACGTTGTTGACCTGACCACCCACGTGCTCCCAGACCGAGAGCTGGATTCGACCTTCTTGCTCTCCTCGTATGACCCAAAGGTAACCGATTCAGACTAGTGCCCTCTAGCTGTTCGTCACCGTAATGCTGATGCCCCGTATTAGTACTCCTTAACCCTTTTTAACCAACATTACTAACACTTAGCCATGATTTGGCTTTAACCAAGCTTGCAATGCTTGAAGAAACACGTTGGTATGCTGCAGTGTTTCTAACCTCGCTCACACACTTGCACATCTGCTGTTCAATGGACCAAGGAATGATTAAATGGCATTAAAACTTTTGCTGGACTAAAGATTCTGTGTTGTCTTCCTCATTGTTCCAAATGTCTCTCGTCTCCTTCTAAGTCCATACTCTGGTATTTATCATAAATTTTATTTTGTGTGATGACAAAGTCCCGAATTTAGCAGGTTTCCACCAAATGACATTTTTTTTAGGAGCCGAGACACTCAATGTTGAGTTCCATCAACATTATCTGGATTGTTTTATCCTTCTAGATTTCCAGAATCCCCAAACTTCAACCAACGTTCCCAGAGTTACGTCTGTTCCACGCTCAGTCTGAAGAATGCTGAGGATATTGCATATAAAATGAAACAGAAATAGCTTCTAGATCTAAGCATTTTAATTATCTAGGTGTTCCAGGAAGGCTAAAATAATATGCTAACATGCATTTCTTTCCCATTAGGGCCTTCTGCACTACCTGATGAACAACTGCCAAAACATTGCTCTTCTGAATTTATTTCAGATTCATTAATGTCTCATCTTCTCTTCAAACTCATTTCATTTTCAGGCTGCTTGCATGATTTCTACCAAGAATGTGTGGAGAAAGCTCTTGATCGTTGTTTTATGATATGCTTGCATCAACGTTTAGCTTCTAAATCTGTTGCTGAGTGTAAGATTTTGCCCATTTTATTCTGTCTTTTAAAAAATGTTAGAACACAGCTCTCCATAGCGAAGATGGAAAACACAACCCTCATGCTTCACCTGGATCTGGGGTAAAATATTTATCTTGGATTGTTGTTATTTCTTCCAGTGTATATTTAAGTTGATTTGCATCACATTAAAAAATCTCCATCTGTTTGTCATCAGGTCATATATTACATCACTGGCACGGCAAAAACCTCCAGCGACAATCCAGTCGGGGGACCTGAAGTCCAAAACGAGCCCAGGGAAGGAGTTGTTTCCTCGTCTAAGGTGGCGCATCCAAATTCTCCTGATTTTACCGAACAGCCAAACGTACTAATGCCACCTGACTTGCCTTTAGATTCCCCTAAATCAGTAGAGGAAAATTTGAAAATGTCAACTGACACTAAGAAAGTGTGCGCAAGTCCTCCTGAATCTCAGAAGGACATCAGCAGTGACGGGGACGAAGCAAAGGTTCAAAAAGAGTCGTCTGAGAGTATCGCCAGCAAGCCAGAGAATCAAGTGTTGGTTTCTTCTGAAAATTTCACTCACGATGAGAATTCATCCAGCAAAGAATCAGAGATTCAGGAGGCTAAATCGGTGGTGCGACCAGAAACTTTGGTGCTATCAGAAGAAACTGGGTATCAGGAAGACAAGCAGCAGGTGGTAATGAGATCATCTAGGGGTCGATCCGCGTACACCGAGGAGGCGAGCTTGAGCCCTGACCTTCCTGCAGAGGAGAGTCCTCCTCCATCTGACAACATCGCCTTCATGATCACTGAAACCCGAGTGCAGGCTCTCTCGACTGGGGAATACCAGCAGCTAGTGAGCTCAAAGGAACAAGACGTCGAAACTGTTAAAGTAGGAATGGATGAGACCGTGTCTGCCCCAGAGGATGGCGAGTTCAGCAAGAAACCAGTCATCATCGTCTTTGATGAGCCCATGGATATCAGGCAGGCCTACAAGCGTCTCTCCACAATCTTCGAGTGCGAGGAAGAGCTGGACAGGACTCTCTCAAAGGAACGCATCATTGAGGATACTGAAGAGATCAATGAAGAAGAGGTAGCCAAAGACAGGGTTGCACGTCAGGCCGAGTCAGGCAGTAAATCAGACCGCACTGGTAGTGGTAATCATCTCCAAGTGCCTGGTCAACAGCATAACCTCCCCACGTGCTCTTCTGCAGTGTCAGAGGATGTGTCCCAAGTAGACCTCCCCAGTGACGCAAAGCAAGAAACTAAAAAGAAGTTTAAGTTCAAGTTTCCCAAGAAGCAACTGGCAGCTATCGGCCAGGCCCTTCGTACCGGTACAAAAACGGGCAAAAAGACGTTGCAGGTAGTAGTATATGAGGACGAGGAGGAACCAGACGGCACGCTGAAGGAAGCGAGAGAAGCCAAGAGATTTGAGATTAAATCAAGTATAGATGCTACCAATCCTGACAGTTCAGCCAGTGAGCCATCTGAACCCCAGACCAGCAACCAACAACCCTCTGCAGGAAGGACTAATGAGATCTGTCAAACTGCTTACAAAACCTTAGACAGCCTGGAGGAGACCATTAAACAACTAGAAACCACAATCACAAACATGGACCCTGGACTGTCCCCCGACGCCACCTGTAAAGAGATGAATTTCAAAAGGATTGCGGAGAACCAAACAGCGCAGGCAGAAAGCAGTCCTTCAAAGAAACCAGCTCCTTTAGGGCCAAAGCCTCAGAAGCCTCCTGTGAGGAAGAAGTCCAAAGTGCCGTGTGTTCCTCGGCCTTCTTCCTCCAACAGCACGAAACAGGTCTCTCAATTCAGCTCCTCTCGCCTCCCTCTCGGTGCTTTGGGTTTGCCTCTGAGGTTCTGTCGTTCTAACCACTGACTTTAATCCAATGTGAATGTGTTTCGTAGGTGCCTGTGGGGTGGATTCACAGCGGGGAACCCTCTTTGTTCAATCCTGTGTTTGATTTGTTATGATTTGTGGAGTCTTGATGGGTTGCTGTTCTTGTCTTTACCACTTGGCTTTCTGACATGGTGATGATATTCCCTATCCAACTGATTTCCTTTGATCTTTATGGGATCGATCACTTGATTATGCATGATGTGAGGTTGGTTCACTCTTGAGCATGCTGGCTGTACTTTCCTGGGTCTCTGAAATCCCACAAATTGCTGCTCTCACACTTTCCATGGTCCTTCAGCTCGTCCCTGATTTGTTTCCCTTGCGATTTTTTTTTTTCCAGAACACCAGTGGTTCCTCTTCTACAACTCGAGTTGCCTCGCCCAGATCGCGGCAACAAGCAGGAAGTGTGGAAAAACCTCCAAAACCACCAAAGCTGCAGGACTCCCAGAGCCAATTCCGACAGGTAGTTTTATTGTAGAGCTACCTGTATGCAGGTTGTCCATTTGCCTGGGCTAAAGATGCAAATTCCTGATGTCTTGTGAACTTGAGTGGTTTTGTTGAGTCACCAGACATCAATCTACTGTGATTGGTGTTGGTTAAGGCTTTGAGCTAATCATCAGAAGGCTGATGGCTCAAAGCCCAGCTTGGCCAAGATGTTGGGTCTTTGAGCAAGTTGCTTAGCTTTCAATGGCTCAGTGAGAGAGTAAGTCACTTTGAATAAAAGCATCAACCAAATATATAAATGTAAAAACAAAATAAATCATATGTGTAAACGCTTTACACAATCTCACCACTTTACACACAAAGGACATCAAAAGAATATCAGTGTGCATGGAGAGAGGAATTAGTTACATACCAAAATATGTTTAAGTAAGGGAAATGCTAGCTTTTTACTCTTGTGAAGTGCCAAATTTCCTTTTGCTTTTATTTCACTTTTTACAGAAAAAGTTGTGGTTTTTTTTGTTTTTTACATATCTAACCAGCAAGACTCAAGTATTTTTGTTACCATGCTACAACTCGGTATTTATACACGCTATTCACATTTTGTTAATCGACACTCCAGCGTTTTTTATTCACAAGTGGCAACCAGCGTGCCATCGCAGCTTACAAAGTGTATACATGCTTAACCAGCTTCTAAAACCCCAGCATAATTTTATACTAACTCTGGAAATCATTTTTGCATTTGACCCCAACTCCGATAAGTCCTAAGTCATGTCTTAGTCACGATGTCACTGGTGCTTTGTAGAGGGCCAAAGGTCACGTCCTGTCACTCTCAGTATTCAACCTCAGCAGCTGATCTGGCTAACATTCCTCATCCCTGTCTCTGGGTTGAGTCGAACCCTGCGCTTACACCAGCAGCAAATTGGAAGTCATGTAGTTTCAACAAGAATTGCTGATTTTTTTTTTTTTATCAACAAGGGGCGGAGCACCTGTTGTTGATGTGAGTATGAGTGACCTAATAAGGATTACGCAAATGAGCAATGAAGTAATGTGAGCGCGGAACGGTTTTCTTTGCCCCACCAGTTGTAACCCTCGTCGTTTGGTTCCACATGTCCCTAGTCCCAGCTTTTATGGTCGATTTATCCAAAATCCAACAGTGTATGTGGTTTGGCAGATTTATTTGAGCGCATCAAGCCTTTCAACCTTCAAAAAAAAAAGTAAAGAGATTTGTTATTTTTGGACTTTACTGAGAATACAGTGACTTGCAGCATGGATGCATTTCAACATGAGCGATTTTCCTTCCTGAACTTTGTTTTACTGGCATGTTCTGTAGCTAGCTCATTATAAATCTGTTGTTTGTGTGGACAGGGTGTCATAGCGGTATTACCAGTGAAACCATGGCAAGAGTCCGTACAATTAGCAACCACCATAAAACCCTCGCGAGGTGAGAAATTGCTGCCAGTGTAAGTACAGGGTTAACCATACAGCACTTGAGCCTCAGCCTGACATCTAAAGTATCCAAGGAGGACACGCCCTGAACGTTTTGTCTCCCCAAAAATTAAAACAATCTTTCTCACTTTGCTTACTTATTATTTCAAAAAGTCTTTGCTTTGGAGGTGGGGTTTGGATGGGATCGCTGTCTTTTGATCAGTGTTGTATTTGTGCACTACTGCTGCAATTTAAAGCACTCTTTATAACACTTGCTAACAGAACAGTGACTAGCTCTAGTACTGGTGCTTTTGCGTAGGGTTTCTATTTAAGGGATTAGTTTAGCTTGACAATACTGGAGTTCAATTTTTTTAAGAGGTGTGAGAATTACATGGTTAGAATATGACGTAAAAATGTGTGTACAATTTTTTTTCCTTTTCCTGCAACTAGATCTAGAAACTAGAATACATTGCCTTCCTTTATCCGTATCGTAGAAAGCTTAAAGAGGTGAACTGTGTATGTTTAATCAGTGTTTTGATTTTGGGTTTCAGCACACTGCCAGATTTAGCTGACATTATTCTTTTATGTATTTCACTTCCAACACCAAAGTTAAAGTTCTTTAAGGCTTACATTCAGTTAGAATCCACCTATAGAGAAAGTGTGTGTGTGTGTGTGTGTGTGTAGTTTAAATATAATATTACTAAAATATCCTTAATAGTTTAGATGATATTTTTGTGCCACTAATAGTGACGTGATTAAAAAGAAAACTGTTTTCACTTACCCAGCCAAAGCTATGCATGCCTTCTAGGTATTTCATCATAAAAATATCTCACGGTTGCACAAAAATAATGCTGTAAATATTTTCTCTGGTTTTGTAAAACCTGTACAAAGGCTGTGTGGAGGAATGCTCGTATAAAGGTGTCTATGCAATAAAGGACTGTCGCTTAGCACTGTTTTGTGTGTGCGTGCGCTTCATTTCACAAGTTTGCTCAAATCACAAGAATAAAGCTCAATGATTAAATTCCTCAGAGGAAAAGGCACAAGGACACTGTCGCTTCAGAGAGTGCAGAATGTTCTTTCCACACTCAGAAGAAAAGCCATCTTAAAAGTGCAAGGATGAAAACCATTTAAGGAAAATTCTAAAGTTAAGAATTTTCCATAATGACGACCTTCAAGCAAGGCAAAGGCTCGCGTTGAATTTTGTAAAGTGATGCTTTAAATATATACAAGACCATTTTTTGTACATCATGGGGAAGTTGCTCTAATTTTTAAACAGCATTTACCAAATATTTTATTATTAATTCCTTTAGTCCTGACAATACAAAAGTCTACTGGTGTTTTTCCTTTTTCTTTCACCAATTAAATATTTGTGATTTAAGTTAATATAAGGTTTGTGTGTTATTTAGCACTAAGAACACCCTTCTTTAAATGCCTCACTTCACTTCACTTTTTAATCTAATAAATCCATGACCATATTACATTAGGTTTTTTTTTTTTAGATAAATAATACACTTTGACATGAATGTCATGTAATTCCAAAGCCAGTCAGTAGAGAGCAGCACTCACTCACTAATCTCACAGAAAGACCGTTCAGACAGACTGCACACACTTCACTAAGAGCGTCTGTCTGTTTTCTACATCACTTATCCGTCAGGGTTGTGAGGAAGCTGGAGCCAAGCCCAGGTGACTTCAGGTGAGAGGCAGGGTTACACCCCTGGACAGGTCATGTATTTATTACAGGGCAAACGGACGACCATTCACACTCGCATTCAGAACAGACCAACCACCGACACTCACATTCACACCTAGGGGCAGTTTAGAGTAGCTAACTGACTGTCAGAGGAAACTGGAGCACCCGGAGGAAACCCACTATGGCAAACTCAGTACAGAAGTATACATTATGACCTCTAGGGATATTTGTGGTTTAAGATCATTTTTAAACTAAAGTATTAATGCTCAGTTAGGATGAAAATCGAATTAATTCTAGAAAACAGCTTGCTACAGCGGACAGAAAACCATCTGACCAAGAAAAAACAAAAACAAATAATAACATATGACACATACGGTATATTACATAAGGATAACAACATGATTTCAGGGACTTGGAGGATCTGATGAGGACATTAAAGCTCCAGGATTCTGATTGGTTGATATTAATATTAAGGTTACATCGTTTCTATAGTCAGCATTGATTGATTGGATGCACTGTGTGAAGCGGATGTTTTGCTAATAATAAACAGATTTTTAAAAAGGGTGTACTTGTTCATATGGTGAAGTATTATGTGAGGAGACGTTTGTTTAATTATCATCTATGGAAGGAGTCTCCGGTGTCAGAGCTGTGCAACAGTCAGAGGAAAAGCTGGATCTAAATTTTCTGACATCTTCAAGACAGAGAAGTTTAGGCTTTGGGGTTTCACCATAGCATGACAAGTTGTGTTCATGGAACAATTGATTATAGCTGCTATAGTCCAAGTGAGAACAGGAAAGAAAAAGTATCACAAACCTCATGTAACAATTACACGAGGGAGAAACCAAAAATAAAGGCCATTTTTTAAATTACGTGATAACCCAGAGAGCAAAAGACACAGCATGGAGTGGAGACATCCATCTTTTCCAGCAAAGAAGAAATCCAAAATTCAGCGCTCCCCCAAGAAAATCATGCTAAGGTTCTTTTGGATCATGAAGGTTCCTGTTCTGGGGCATTTCCAAGCGCATGGACGAACACTGAACAGTGTAAATTCCTGTACATTGCTGCGAAATGACCTTAAACCTGCAATACGCAGCAAAAGAAGAGGAACGCGGTCCAAAATAGTCTCGCTGCACCATGACAACGCACGTCCTCATACAGCAGCAGGGACAGTAGAGATAGTGTGACGGCTCAGGTTCCGACGTCTCCCATGTCCTCCTTACAGCCCGGATCTGGTGCCGGCCCATTATCACATCTTCAGTCCCCTGAAGGAGGCGCTGTGCGGTCGAAGATTCACCTCTGATGATGAAGTAAAGGAAGCGGGGCTCACCTGGTTTCGGGAGCAGAAGAAAAACTTCTCTGCAGGAATCCAGGAACTCGATGAACGATATGACAAATGCGTCGTCTCGCATGGGGACTATGTGGAACAGTGACGTGTTCAGGTTCTCACTGGTACTTTTGTTAAAGCTGGTAAATGGATTTTGCCTTTACTTTTTTTATTCTTCCTATGCTATCTTCCTTATATATGAATAAAAACTTGATGTCATTTCTAAAAATAAATAAATAAATAAAAATTTACACTCACTGGCGAATAGCTGTGGTGCAAGAGGCATAAAACACTTGGGGACGTGCCCTTAGAGGAAAATAATCAACCTCAGGGTGGTGGTAGTCACTCAGTATACAGTTTTATTCTAACAGCAGTACACGTTCGTTACCTACATGTGCCTCAGAAACACGGAGACTAAAGGACGTGCTCGATACACTACTGAAAAACTCTGAGCTCCACTTTTTCATGATCGCCAGCCAGCAGATAGGCTCACCGAGAGCTCCGTTCACCGCTTCCCACATTTTAACTAAGAATTTCGAGACAGCATATTGAGATATCAGAAGAGATCTGCAGCGTCTGTCTTTTGATCAGGGTCTTAAGCAAAAGTCTTTAAAAATGGGTTTTTGGGGGGAAAAAGTGTTTTGGAATGGCTCTCATGCCCCTCAGCGCTAACTTCATTTCAGCAGACACAAAAGCAATTATCATCTGATTGATGTAAAAAGTCATATACCTTTGTTAATGTATATGGACAGAGAAATTCCTCCGAGACAAATGATTGGCACGTCTATTAATTTGGAGGGTTTTTTTCTTCTCTTGTGTCGAGTCTGATTTTTTCCCCCCTTTTTGACAAGCTCGATTTAGTTTTACATAATTCATTAAATTGCTCATATGTGTGTACTTCATTATCAGTGGGCTGAGGATACACTCTACTGTGATGGGCTTTAATTAGCGCTATTTAAATGCACATTATTACAGGACGTCATAAAGAACGTTTAGCTTCTGGAACGTTCAAGGCTGAGGAACTGCATTGTTTTCTATCTCAGCTCGGATTATTAATTGTGCAGTTATCGTAGGAACAATTATTTATTAGGAGTGGGAGGGGGGTTTCTTAGAAAGTACGAGAAGAAAGACACGGCTGTGTTCGCGCAGATCGCTTCTACATGCTCAAGCTCATCTTCCTGAAATTAGTAATTAGCTCACTCCTTAATGAAAGTTAATTAGCTCGTATGCAAATGTAAATCTGTGAATCCCAAAGCATTGTTCTGCCTAATTAGCATGTAATTTGTGTATTATAACACACTTACCACTAAGACAAAGCCGAACGCCGCATGGCTGCCGACAGGACGGTAATTAAAACACACATCCTTCTTAGCGTTTAAGGTTAATTACGGCGGCTCCTGATGTTTTATTGCGGCAGAACATCAACAGCCACAAATCTTCCAGGACATCCACAAACCAACAAGGAACTTAGAGTTTAATCAAAGATCTGCGCCGTCATTAGCATTCTTAATTGCAATTAAGCGGTGTGTCAATTAAGGGAAATAATTAGGTAAGATTCCAGGCAGGCTGCGGACTAATTATTTGCAGCGTTGTTTAATTCAAGTTACTTACCAACATGGAAGAGGAAAAGTCCTGGAGCCCAGTCATATACATTTTAAAAAATACTACTAATAATTAAAATACGAAACCTGGTGTTTCTCAGTAACATGATAGTCTGGATTTTTTTTTTTTTTTATCTTATTAGTTGTCCTGTCCTTCGAGACAGAGAATAAAGCCAGTCAGGTGACAGAATGAATGTTTATAGCTGCTACAACGCACGTGAGAACAGGAATTACCCGGGCCATTTAGTGGACATTAAATGACACTTATTTAAATACAAAATTATAATCATCATTGTTAAATTGCAGTGGTATAAAAGGAATAAACCACTTGGGGACGTGCGGTTGTAGGAAAGTAATCAACTGCGGGGTAGAAACTAACTCCACTTCATCACATCACTCCGTCACGTCACTACTCTGAACAAATTTACACAAAACACAAAAAAATGGAAATGGATCACGACATAAAACATGGAGCGATGGACATTTTTTTGCACTAACCTGTCCCATCATGCACTGCAGGACAAAAGGGGTGGAAGCTTGTGCCAGCTAATGGACAGAACTCCCTGACATGACTGCTGATGAGGGTGGAGCTTCGTCTGTGTTTCTGTCCCCGTCTCCTGCTTGCAAGCTGTGCAAGAAAATGTAAAATATCTCTCATAGCACAGAGAAGCAGCACAAAGAATTCAGCTAACAATGTAGTATAGATATTATAATATCCTGATTATCTTCAGGCATCACCCTTATTGACTTTTACAAGCAAAAGGTGTTTAAAATATGTTACATTTTCTAACATTACACGTTTGATTTTCCTTCCTTCTTCCTTTTTGGGAAACCCTTTCACGTTTAGAAATGCTGAACAAAACTCTCTGAGCCTCTGGCTCTCTTTGGGGCTTTGTTAGCATTAATGTGTACCGTACATGACGTGAAAGAAATCTCTTTAAATACTGTGATATGATACTTACACTATATTTTAAACAACGCATACCAGATTGTTTTGCTAATTATATGTGTCACACACATTAAATCTAAATCTAAATCTAAATCAGTTGTCCATTTTGGGACACAGTGCTTGTCTTGTACTCCTGAAATGAAGATTGTTCTTCTAAAATCTAAGAAAAAAGTGCATTATTGAAAGCAAATTAA
>JAQMCW010000018.1:704420-724241 GCA_030068335.1 Chrysichthys cranchii | reverse complement strand
CAGAGAAAGAGAGAAACAGAGACAGACAAACAGAGAGAGAGAGAGAGAGAGAGAGAGAGAGAGAGAGAGAGAGACAAACACAACCAACTGAAAATAAAAACAGGAAGAAGAAAGACTGGGACTTGTTTTTGATGACTGAAAATAAGTGAAAAATCTTACGTGAGGTAAACACGCCCGCACACCAAAGAACAGCTGGCCCGACTCAGGAGAAAAACCCGTAACGCTGATTAACGGCCGGTCAAGGGGACAACAAATGAGCTGCACACGTACCGAAAATCCATTATGTTATTCAGAGATATCAAAATATCACCACTTTCTTCAATCTGAAAATGGGACACAGTGCGGCACAGGACTACACACATGAACGTTTATAATCACATACAAATTCATATTCAAACATATTTATTACGGACATGCTCAGAAACTTTTGAAGGATACGGAAGCAGGTCTCCACATCTGACCGACAGGATCACCCACGTGGGCTGGAGAAGGACAAAAAAAAGAAGGAAAAAACACATCAGAAGAAGGTTAATACCCCCACTCCGAAAAAAAAATCTGCACAAGAATAATCAATTAATTTATTAATAATTTTTTTTTTTTAAATGTTCAGTTTGCATGCATCACTTTTTCCACCAAGAAAGAAATAAAAAAGAAAGAAAGGAAGAAAAAAAAGAAACAAAACATCCCAGTTTGACTTATACCTATAACAGAAAAGAGACAACAACAAAAAAAAAAGGCAAGGATTTATTTGCTTTCAAAACACCCCACCCACCCAAACACACAAATATCAATCAAAGAAAATAAATGAACATACACTATTACTGAACCCTTTGAGGTAAGTAATGTGTGTAGTTTGGTGTGTAATATTTACAGTTCTGCTCATCACTATTATCAGCTATGAACCTCTGGTGTGATTATTATTTACACATTACACAATTACGGGACCGCGAGCCGCTTGTGATCTTTACCTTTACTACAGGTAAGAAGAAGACCTCGCGTGCCTCGCTGACCTCTGCGTTGTCTCCATCCTCTGTGATGATGTGCGTGGCGAGGGCGATGTAGGACACTTCCTTTCCTTTCCCTGACTTTAGCAGCTGCACCACCTGAAACCACACCAACATCACACAGACTTCAGCTGAATAAAGCCTCCACATTCGGTCTTTTTCTTTCCTTAACAATATACTCCAACGACAGACCCGAGATTAAAGAACGGAATCATAACCGCACGCTCTGCTTACACAAACAATCATCCGGGAATCAGCTCATGCAGCTCATATAAACAGAAATTGATCTTGAGGTCCTGAGGAGATATTCTTCAGCACGAGTACACTTTATGTCTCAGTATCAATGCTACTCCAGTCAAAGTACTGCATCAGAACTTCTGAGAAGACACAACTTTGCGTCCAGTGTCAGACCTTCTGAGAAGACACAACTTTATGTCCTGCAACAGAACTTCTGAGAAGACATGGCTTTGCGTCCTGCGTCAGAACTTGTGAGAAGACACAGCTGTGCGTCCTGCATCAGAACTTCTGAGAAGACGCGGCTTTGCATCCTGCGTCAGAACTTCTGAGAAGACACAACTTTGCGTCCTGCATCTGAACTCCTGAGAAGACACGGCTTTGCGTCCTGCGTCAGAACTTCTGAGAAGACACGGCTTTGCGTCCTGCGTCAGAACTCCTGAGAAGACACGGCTTTGCGTCCTGTGTCAGAACTTCTGAGAAGACACGGCTTTGCGTCCTGCATTAGAACTCCTGAGAAGACACAGCTTTGCGTCCTGTGTCAGAACTTCTGAGAAGACACGGCTTTGCATCCTCCGTCAGAACTTCTGAGAAGGCACGGCTTTCTCTTCCTCTGTCTCACCGTCCGTCCTTAACGTAAAGCCCCATTTCAACTCACGACTGAAGATTACGTCGGTTGATACCGGTTTGTAAAAGCAGTCAGGATCAGCTCAGTATCGTCCAGAAAAATCTAAACGAAAATCGCTGCACCTCTTACCCACCTTACCCAAACACAGTCAAAATCTTACCAACACATTAACAGTGTTAATAACATGGGGTTTGGATTCAACAACATACATGTGAACAATAAATTAACTCATTAGGATTCTGTCACAAAGTGGATTTTCAGTTTTTCACATCAACACTGTCTCTCAGTCTCTCAGAGGCATTTCATGCCTTCAAACCTTTTTTAAAACCTTAAATCAGACTGAATTCTTCTTTATTTAAATGAACCTCAGATCCAAACTTTGAGCTCTCAGCACAGTTTCAGCTGTAACCCTGTGTGCTAGCAAGCTAGTCTTCCTGCTAACACCTCTGGATAGAACAACAAACAAACTACAATGTGAATATCTGATCAAAGTTGTTCATATAAGTCTTATTAACACGTCTTAGTAGACCTGCCATTTGTTTATTAGCGTGCTAGCTAGCTAACACGCCTTATTATGCATTATAGGTGGCTAGCTAGTTAGCGTTAGCTTCCTGGCTAAGCTTCAATAAATCATACATTATCACTTAATAATATTAACGTCACTCACGAGCTGACCTGAAACCAGCGCGTGCTCAGAAGCCCAGGTTAAACCTGGAGGTTTAGGAGGCTAGTCAGTCTTCTTTACTACACAACTAGCTAGCACTGAAAACATGCTAACATGCTAACTGACAGAAAAAAAAATAAAACTTTACCTTTTGGTCAATATCCCCGACGACATAAAACTTCACGTCCTTGAAAAGCTCATCAGGGACTTTCAACTCTTCTTCTAACATCATAATTTTTTTAATAAATAACACAAAACTTTTGAATTAACTTATAACGATAAGACCAGAAACATTATTGAGTCCTGAACAGCACAGCTTTGCGACTGAACAGAGGTGACTGACTGGCCACATCATTTGGTTTCCTACCCGTACTCCGGGGTTTTCCAGAGGATTGGGCAGTTCGTAACAAAAACCCGTGTAAGGATTGGCTAACACAGCTGTACGTTACGCCTTTTGTTAGTCATTAGCCAATCCGATTACAGGAGGTGGGATCGTTCGGAATACGGGTTGGGTGAAAAATTTATCTAAAGCGCCAAAGAGGATTCGGCGGGCGGACGATGTACGCGCCCGATATTAGGGGGGGCGGTGTACACAATTTTGCTTATATTACATCAACTGCAGGGTACATTATGTCATTTCGATAAAGCTTGTATATATATATCAAGCACTTACCATGAGTAGTGACTAGAAAAAGAAATGTCTGACGTTTTAAGCGCTGAATAATAATTTATATTTCACTCACCCCTCAAAAAATGCAACATGGTACATTTGTGGGCGGGGAAACCTACAATTCGCGCGCGCGCTGTCTACTTAAGGCGCCAAATATGAAGGTCTTAATGGCAGTAAACAGTTTTTCTGTGGAACTTGAGAATGTGAAAGTTAGCTAAACAGCTAGTTATGAGCTAATTTGATTTTATAAAAGTTCACTGGAACAGATATATCTCTTTTATATTTTTTTTGTCTGGGAAAGAAATCCCTTCATAACATGATGGGGGTGAACTCATAGATATAAACTGCATTAAAAGTCCTGAAGCAGCTCAAGATGTAGAACTTAACAAAAGGCTAAAGCTAATAATAATAATAATAATAATAGTCATTTACTGCAAATTTTTAGCTGTCTATTACACCGTTGAATGGAAATGTCCATGTGTTTTATAATTTGCGTACAAACATGTTCCAAAGAACCAACAGAATTAAGTAAAAATTTAGCCATGATGCCCTCAGTCTTTAAAATTGCTAATTACAACTACCATTTAGGTGTTTTTTCACGATTTAACATTAACAAAGAGACATCTGTGAAACCAAACACACTAAATATCCAGTTGAAATAAATAAAATATTTCTTTATTCTCTGTTTCTTTGTCTCCTTTTTTTTTTGTCCCTTCATTTCATTTCAATAACTCACAAAATACCTAACCCGGTCTATTTTTTATGGTATGTTAAAGACGTCCTAAGAAAACAACTCGTACGATTGAATTTGTAGAAATTCCCACAAATGTGAGAGGCCAGGATCGAATTTTACACAGATTAAACTAGGAAACAATCTACAAGGACACACCGCTCAAACTATGAACAAAATCGTAGCATTAGAGACTAAAGGTTGCTTCATAACGGTTTTTGTGAATTCCATTGCATTTAGCATCAGAAAACCATTAGATTATTTTGTTTCACACATGGTTTTATGGTAAATTACTGGCAGCTTGGGTTGCCAGTAAAGAACTGTAAAATTTACAGTAAACAACTGTAAAACATATTTACAGTAAAGTACTGTAATATCTTACATAGTTTAAAATGACACAGTGCATTTTTTCAATGCAAGATACAACAGAGCTGAAGAGTCTTATTCAAGGACCCAATCACAGAAGCCTGATCGAGTTGGGGTTTGAACACATGACCAGTTTACCTGTAACACAATGACTTAACGTCTAAGACAACACAACTCACTTAAACACCTCGCACTGATACAGCACAATCTCTCATTGGAGGTAAGTCAGAGTTAGCAGTAGTTGAATCATTGCGAGCTTGTTTCAGGGTTATTGGAGTGACTCAGTGGTTAAGGGGTTGCATACAGTTCAGTAGGTTGGATGGTCTAATCCCAGAACTAGCATGGTTGGGCATAGCCCTGAACCTTCAGCTCAACTGTATCCTGCATCAGGCAAGTGAGCTGTGCTAACTGATGTGCTGTTTATTTATAACATTAACATATTACAGTACTTTACCATAAATATGTTTTACAATTGTTTACTGTAAATTTTACAGGACTTTATTGGCAACCCAAGTTGCTGGAAATTTACCGTAAAAATCGATGGTCATTTTTTACAGTGCACACATTCAGAAATAAGACATAGCACCATTGGATCCATTAAAATAAGACATTTTATACCAAAACAATTTTTTTAAAGAAGTTATAAGTTGACCAAAGGTAAAACATTTCCTAAACTAACCTATCTACACATTTACCTGCATTTCGTCTGTATCTATTGGTGGACAGGTTTGATTTTACTGTCCAAAGTGCTAGAAAATGCACAAACTTGTATAGTTTTGTAACTTACCTAGCTGGCTATCTTATCGTTCTTTGACTAAAGCAACTTTAGCATGTTAAGGACTGTATTGCTGGGTAGTAAAATACTTAGCCACCCAGTGGTGTGATGAAGCAGAGTCACTGTTAACATTCTAAAATGAATGATTTTACTAAAACAGCGTGTCCCTTAGTGTTTTATTCCTCTTTTAAGCCAACAGTTTACCAACGATTACTTGCCAAGAAGAATTCAACAGTGCTGTGTTGTCCATCTAAACTCTATGAAACTCTATAACTGATAGACAGAAATGATGAAGTGATGGAAAATGTTTTTTTTTGTTGTTGTTGTTTTTTTTTGGGGGGGGGGGGGTTAGATCTAAAAGTAGCACAATTGGATTTTTCCTATACAGTATTGCAAAAATATTGTCAAATTCTTTAAAGAAAAGCTTGAAAAACAGAAACGATACCATAGACTCGATCATATGGAGCAACGGCTAAAGAAGCATGCATTATGTTCTCTATATGGGGCTGTTCCACATAAGATTATTCACTGAGTAATTGAAAACGTCATGATATTTAATAAGGAAAAAAGTCCAAGGACGTGGTTGGGTCGTGCAGATATACTTTTGATGCTTTCTTCTGGAATGAACTGAGTAAAAAGCGTGTGACTGACATCAGCATTAGTCATACGACATTCCCGGGTTTAGCCTAGCTTAAGATTTCTTCTTAGCTTTTTACCATTCTGACAATAACTCAACCTCGAATAATTGTGAAAATGAGTCATTCTCCACATTGCCAAGTGTGGCTTCACTGTGGCATCACCGGCTCTCCTAATCAACGCCGAGCGATCGCCTCGTTTCTCTCCAGTAGGAAGAGCTAATGAGATCTGGGCTATTTAAATCTTGAAATGGTGAGTGAGAAAAGAGGACATGACCTTGGGTCAGCAATTATCCTCCTTCAACAAGGTGTCCTGCTGACTCAGACCGCACTCATCTCTAGCCCACACAAACGCTACGAAGTGTCCTGCTGCTCCGTACAACGAGTTCTGACAAGAATTAATTCTAATAAGCAACGAACATTTCAAAACCAATTGTTTGGGAAAGTGTGCACAGAGACTGCCAGGAAAAGTGGACAGAAAAAGAAAGCGCTGTAGGGCTAACACCCTTCTAGCAGGTTAATAGGCTAATTAGCACTTAGCATGATAGCACAGGTTTGCATAAATGAGCAGAGGACAGACGACACGGGACGCTTAGCTGCAGGTTTCCGATAACCTAGCAAATTTTTTTACTCCTTTCTCAAAGTATGAAACTGACATATGTTTGCAGTGCATTATGGGTAATACACACCAACCCACTGCCACCGAGACTACACTGTATGAACACTTAATTACGGCGATCAGAAGTGCACAGCGCTTCATTAATGCAGTGTTTTTTCAATTGTTTCTCTTCTCCAGAGGAATGAATAAAATGTCATACGTGTTAATTTAACTCATTTCAGACAATGGTGGTGTTTATCCAGCACTGCAAGGTGTTAATGTAAAATTGCATTAATCAGGTAGGTCTTCACGCAACACTGAACACTGTGGACGTAAACATTGATTTAATTCAATACCATACGTGCCAACACTGAAAGGTGTTAATCCCTCATTTAATACAATAGATCCTAAACATTATAAGATATTAATTTTAAATTACTGCGTTGTTAAGTCAGCTCTTAAAAAAAAAATATTAAACACTATGAGTAACTGAAATACCACTGCTACCTCAACACTAAGGTATCAAATAGTCATCACATGCTGTGGGTCTTATTTAACCCTGAGTACCTTAAGGCTCTATAGGGTTAATTAAGGTGTTAGTTTAACATTGTGAGAAGTTATTCAACACTACTGAACACTTCATGAGTTCATTTCAACCCTATGACTCCAAGTGATAATTACGTCCTGTTGGTGTTAATCCAACACTTTAAGAATTCATTCAGTACTACTGACCACTATGAGTCACAATGAGTCAACACCGAGTCCATTCAGTAATCCAGTGTTAATTAATAATGTACTAGTGATAGTCACACGTGAAACACACCGCATAGCGCGACACACAAAGAAATTCTTTCTCTGCATTTGACCCATTCACCGAGTGAAGCAGGGGGCAGCCGAACAGCGCAGCGCCCGGGGAGCAGTGCTTGGGGACGGTACCTTGCTCAGGGTACCTCAGTGTACTTTGTCAGTCCTGAGCCTTGAACCCACAACCTTCTGACTGAAGGGCCAGTGCCCTGACCACTAGGCTACCACTGCCCTCAATTAAGCCCTGTTGGTGTTAATCCAACACTTTAAGAATTCATTCAGTACTACTGAACACTATGAGTCACTATGAGTCAACACAATGAGTCAACACCGAGTCCATTTAGTAATCCAGTGTTAATTAAGTCCTGTTGGTGTTAATCCAACATTTTAAGAATTCATTCAGTACTACTGAACACTTTGAGTCAACACAATGAGTCAACACCGAGTCCCTTCAGTAATCCAGTGTTAATTAAATCCTGTCGGTGTTAATCTAATACTTTCAGAATTCATTCAGTACTACTGAACACTATGAGTCAACACCGAGTCCATTCAGTAATCCAGTGTTAATTAAGTCCTGTTGGTGTTAATCCAACCCTGAGTTGATGTAATACAGTATCAGGTGTACATCAGAGCACTCCTGAGTAAATCCTGCTGGTGTTAATGCAATAAAGTAAGGTGTTCTTACACCACTGAACACTGTAGGTCTTAGCACGAGAGTGTTAGTTTATTATCTTGAAGTACTGTAAGTAATACTGCACGTGACAAACACGTGATCACGTGTTTATTCAGCACTGTGGGCTGTTTGTTGCCCCAGAGGACAGAGAACAGCGGAAGTCGTGTGTTAATGAGCCCGTGCAGGTGACCCCGCCGGTCAGGATGCTGAACATGCGCGCTCATCAGAAGCGGCTGCAGCGCGCGTGCCTGGAAGTCGGTGAGTGCGCGCGTGCGTGTGGGTGGCACGCGCTATTCCCTCCGTCTCCCGGTTTGTCTCGGTGCTGAGATCAGTCTTTAATGGGGAAAGGGTAAATAATAATAATATATTTTTTTAAAAATCATTTGTTTTGATTTTCTTTAACGGAAAAGCAGCGGCGCGCGCGCCCTGTTCGCCGGTATATCCACCTGAGCGCGTGCCGGTGCCGTGTGGAGAACTTCACCTGGTTGTGCTCTTCACCTGGCAGATGAGGTGAGTGCTGGACTTTATCCTTCAGTCCTCATTGCTCTTTAGGAGCTTCAGGATCTGTCATGTGCATGCCTGATGATTTAACAGTTTCATATAATTAATGTCATTTTTATTCAAGCATGTCGTTCTTACACGAAACATGTCGTTATGTGAACATGAGAAATCACCGTGTTGTTAGAGAACATGCACCTGGGTGCCGACTATACATCTGTAATAAACATCTTGCTATGATCAAAGCATCTCATTGTTATGAGAAAGGCATGTCGTTATTACGAAAAAAACATGTCGTTACTATTATAAAGCATCTTGTTAGGAGTAAAAAGCATCTCGTGATAATTACTGTGCATGAAATGTCATGGCTTGTACAGTCAGACATCTCACTGTACGAAAAGGACAGAGTTATTATGAGACAAATCCATGGCGTTAGGACAACAAGAAGAAGGACAAAACAACAACCTGTTGTTATGCCAAGATAAAGATGGTTATTGGGGGAAAGCAGTTTGGAGGTAGGACAGGAAAACACTTTGGTGTTGTAAGAAATATTTGTGAGTCATTAGGAGAAATCTTAATATGAGACAAGTGTATTGTTATTACGAAGAGAGCGTCTCGTTATTATGAAAAAGGTGCGAGATGAACATCATTATTATGCCACGAACATAAGATTACCAAGAAAGCACGAGAGATCACGAGAACAACATGGAGCGACTGTGAGGAAACCATATACTTATTATACACAATGCATATCGCTTCTACAAATAAACATCTTGTTATTACGAGATCACATCTTGCTATTATCAGAAAGGCATATTGTTTACGAGAAAACCATATAGCTGTTATAAAAAAAACTAAGCATAGTTATTTCAAAATTATATATTGTTACTGCAACAAGCAAAGAATACAGTTATTACAAAAAAGCATCTTATTATTACGAAAAAAAAATGTATCATTATTATAATCAGAAAAGCATCATGTTAGCATTGGGGCCTGTCTCTGTACACTTGAACTCATGTTGACTTGCTGATCATTTCACCGACCAAAGTCTGTTTTGCAGAACATTTTGCAAATCTGTCTAATAGATGAATATCTGTTAGCTAGATTTCTAAAGCACAAGCAATTCCAGCAATTACAAGCAGAACTTTTTCTTTTTTCGTAAATAGTAACATATCTAATATGAATATATATACTGTATATATACATGTACAGGTCGTCCCCAAGTTATGATGGAGATGTGTTCCGCCACATCCATTGTAAGTCGAAAATATCGTATGTCAAACCACTGTGTTGAACCACTTAGCCTAGCTTAGGTATCTTAGCTTAGCTTAGCCCATCTTAGCCTAGCTTAGCCTAGCTTAGCCTAGCCTACCCAGGAGTCTTTTCCTGTAGAAGATATGCTTTTGAATTAAAATTAGCTCTTGAAGCACACAAATAAACCCACAGTAATACACTGTACAGAACACCGATACACAAGGGAACTCTGTGAATTGTAGGTGAGAGTCAGGTATCACACGAGGCGAATGATCCGGGCATCGTCCGCGTCCTTCTGGGCATCATCTGAACATCGGCGTACATCATATGCTGTTACACTGGCCTACCAGCGATGCCTGTCCATGAATTTTTAATATTTTCTAAATATTTTACGATTTTTAGTGGCTCACAATCGTCATCATAACTTTGAACTTTGAAAAATCATAAGTCGGGCCATCGTAACTCGGGGAACGTCTGTATATTAAATACCTTCATACTGTTAGCTAAAAAATGTCTACAAACGATGCTAGGCGAGTGAAAATAACCGTAATGCAGTATGTTGCTCCTGACGATCAGTCCCTGTCTCCACTGGCAACAAGAGATTCCAATGCAATTAAGGGGAAAAACACATGCTTTTCTTCCTACAGAACAGAAGCGCTTTTCTGAAGCCAAAGTAAACCTGCGCGTCTCCACTGCAAACCAAACTGATCCAAGCGAACTAATCTAGATAGCTAATGCACAAAGACTGCTTGCTAACAGGAGTGTGCTCTTTACTGCCGTTATTTAAAGCAGGGAACAGTAAACAGAGCTAAATAAGATGTTTCCTGATTGATTAATACGTGAGAAGCAAAAACATGTACCGGTATTCAAATTCGAGTAGAAATAAAATGGTATCGATAATTCATCATAATGGATAACTACAGTGTCGCGTTCATGCACTGTATCAACACTGTGATTGATCACAACGAAGTATCGAAGCGTCAGTGATATTTTATAGTCAGTGTGTGCTTAGGAAAACTTCAGCCTCAGATCCTTCTCCACTTTGGTCAGTAAAGCTATGATTCGATGAGACTTGAGCCATTTGAGACTGATGAAGGGTTGAAGGTGGCATCAGTGTGGGCTGAAGCCACCTACACACCAAGACGAATATGACTTTACAAATTCTGCACTCCAGCAGGCAGAGGATCGCTGAACGTTGATTCAGACAAATGTCTAATCTAAATACACCACTAAAAAGCAGAGAATGTTTATTTCCCTTCATGCATGGAGGAGTCTGAAGGCCGTAGTGCTTCGGGGATGTGAGTAAAGAAAGAGGCGTAATTTATACTGAATATAGAAACACATAGACTTCGATGTATTATACCTCATTTTATTTTACATCATTATTTTCTAATATGTTTCCAATATTTATATATATGTATATAGGTATATAGGTTATGGCTAGTTATGTCTTTCAGTGCCTTCTTTGGCTCCATCTTTAATAGGAAAAAAACAAGAATTTGATGCAGATATTTTTTATTTATTTTGGGATCTGTGAAATCAACACAGGGTCAAAACTACACTTACAGGGTCAAAAATATACGTACACCCATTCAGATTAACAACTCTGTGCTGAAAGTTCCAAAATGTCTTTTGACTTGCCAAGACCAAGGAATCTTAACTTCCTGCTAGAGGTCATGATTAACCCCAGCTGGTAGCGACTCTGGGCACAACATAAAAAGGGTTTGTTTGACAAGTACACATTAACAGGAGGTGTAGAAACTTTGCAAAGGTCTGGAAGAAGACCCAACCTGTCACCTTCACCTGAGAGGAAACTGGTTCAAATGCTGAGGAACAACTCAGGAAGAATCAAGGCCCAGGCCTCCCATGAACTGGAAACTGCTGGAACACTGTCTTCAGTCAAGAGTTATACATCACCATGGACTGAGAGGCTTCTGACCAAGAAAGAAGCTCCTGCTCCAAAATGCACACCTTCAAGCTGGACTAAAATTTACAGCTCAGCACATGGACAAAGAAAATCCTTCTGGGGGAATGTTTTATGGTCAGATGAGGCAAAGTTGTTTGAGTTGTTTGTCCACAATGAACGCAAGAGGTACAGAGGAACACTGTAGTAGCAGTGAAGCATGGTGGTGGTAGCATCATGACCTGGGGTGGTTTTGCTGCCAGCGGAACTGCTACATTGCACAAAGTGGACAGAGTACTGAAGAACCTCAGAAAGCTTCAGCAGATCCTCAAACCCTCATGCTAGATGGGAGAAATATGGACACAACTGGGTGTTCTAACAGGACAACACGCATCAGCGTGATTGGTGAAATAGACTAAGGTTAAGCTGAAAACAAGTCCTGACCTCAAGATGGTCGAAAATATGTGGACTGTGCTTAAAAGTCCAGAAAAGTCAGAAAACACACAAATTTAATGGGACTCCAGCAATTCTTCCAAAACAGGTGGTCAAATCTCCAAGCAGAATTCTGCCAGAAGATCGTTGATGGCTTCCAATGATGTCAAGATGAACTAAAAGGACATTTAACCAACTATTAGGTGTGCAATATGTATAATTCTGACCCTGTGTTGGTTTCAGAAACCCCACAATAAATTAAAACCTGTGCACCACATTTTTGGGTTTTTATTCAATTAAAGGTGTACATAGGACACCCATTCTTCAACAGAAAATGAACCATTATGTTCAACAGTTATATCTAAGACTGCCATGCTGGTCATGACTGTGTATGTAAACGTCTGACAGCAAGTGTAGATTATACATATATGCTGTGCTTGTGTTCAGTCATTCAGAGCCAGAGGCGTCGCCGCCGATTTGGCATGGTTTCAGGAATTTCTCCTGGGGTTTAAGTAACTAAGCAACGTCGAGCGTATCTAAGCTCTGTGTTTTGTAATGTTTGAACTTTATGGTCGTGGACTTAAAGTGATTATTCCACTTTTTAATGAGGTTTAATCACTGTTTGATTAAAGACTCTTATTATAGTCTGCACAGTCTGAAAAAAAAAGCCAGGAGCTTCATTAGGAGCGTCACAGGAAGTCATTCCTTCCACACAGTCAGCTGTGGCGAACGCTATGTTTATTAAGTAAATCCCCTGTTTTTGGTGGCTAACGAACTCGAATCCACAGATCCGGCGCAATGTTTTACATTTTGATTGGAGAATTGATTTATCTTTCCATCCGTGCGTCTGAGCTTTAAAAGGGAAAAAACCCCACTTACTTTTCATTTTCGCAAAGCAATCATGTCCTCAGTCCATCAGATAAATACTGTATCTAGTGAAACACGTATCAGCTTTCATATCATTACCATCACATTTTACAGTCTATACAGTCTGTCTGTAGTTTAATGATTTCCTTAAGTACTTAGCGGCATTTGGAGTGGCTTCCTCAGAAATGCCAATTATCCAAACATGAGCCGAAACAAGCGAGGCAGAATCCGGTCCAAGAGCTTCAGAGGATATGGTGTGAAATGTTAAAAATCTTTTTTTTTTTACGATACTCTAGTATCCCAGGAGTGTTGGGTGCAAAGTGGGAACACACCACGCATCACCAGTCCACCCGTCGGCCAGTTTTAATGAGGTGAGAGGGACCCGGAGAAACCCAGACGAACCCGGGGCACTACCGCGACACCCTGAAATGAATCTAAGAAATACGGTACATTTAATGAAGCACTTTGTAAGAGAACAGGAGAACTCACTGATCAAACTAACCCCTCAACTGAGACAATAGGTGTGGCCTAATAGTCTAATGGGCACATTTGATTGACAGCAGGTTGACTCCTGGGTAAGCCGAGAATCGGGAGTGCTGGACCTCAAATGCTGAGGTTCCTCTGCGTCCCATTAGTAGCCATTTCAGCAAGGAGAAACGTTCTGGATTGTTCATGAGTCATTTTGAAAGACCTGAACCTAAAATATAAATGTAAGCCTTTTTAATCATGAATAAATCATCAAAAGCTCACTTTTTCTCCCAGCAGGTTGTGCATCAAAATGCAAATGTGGAGTAGGCAGATGAGACGAAAGCTTAGCGAAGACTTAACTCTCACACACTCTCAGCAAGTATCCCGATATCCGTAAACTCCGTGCAGGGATGAGGCTTCTCGCTATTATCCGACACACTAAATTACTCTGCCAGAATTCTCATTTCTAGATCCTTCACCTCTGAGCGTAACTTTCTTCTGTTTTGCCCGTTACAGTTCTGAGGAATCCTGTCTTTATTAAGCTTCAGAAACACATCCCGAGGATGTCCAACTCCAGCTTTTCGGCAGCGTCCAATCGCACCACGCTTCACGGAAGCCTGCACAGACCCATGACAGTGTTCAGCGTCCTGACCTTCACCTTGCTGGCCATGCTGGTTTTGGCCACGTTTGTGTGGAACATGCTGGTCCTCGTGACCATCCTAAGGGTCCGCACTTTCCATCGTGTTCCTCACAACCTGGTGGCCTCCATGGCCATCTCAGACGTCATGGTGGCTGGACTGGTGATGCCCCTGAGCCTCGTCCGGGAGCTGTATGGCCGCCGGTGGATCCTCGGGAGAGCTCTCTGTCAAATGTGGATCTCCTTCGACGTGCTCTGCTGCACGGCCAGTATCTGGAACGTCACTGCCATCGCGCTCGATCGCTACTGGTCCATCACACGGCACCTCGAGTACACTCTGAAGAGACGCAAGAGGATCTCCAACGTGATGATCGGACTTACATGGATGCTCTCCTCTATCATCTCCTTCTCGCCGCAGCTCGGATGGGGTGAGACGTACTCAGAGGAAGCGATGGAGTGCCAGGTGAGCCAGGAGCCGTCCTACACCGTCTTCTCCACCTTTGGAGCTTTTTATTTGCCGCTCTGCGTTGTGCTCTTCGTCTACTGGAAGATCTATAAAGCGGCCAAATTTCGCATCGGATCGAAGAAGAACAACACCGTTACTCCAGCTGCGGAGGCTGTCGAGGTATGTGGGACTTTCACGTACGTTTGCATGACCAGCAAGAACATGAAGTCTGACCAGTGAAAGTGTCCAGAATTATTCCTGAGGTTCATTTATTCGTTCATTCGTCTTCAGTAGGAACATTATCCTGGTCAGGGTGGTGGTGTAGCCGAAGCTTATCCTGGGAACACTGGGTGTGAGGCGGGAATACACCACTGGTGGGACGCCGGTCTATCACAGGACACCTTCATCACACTTTCACACACTCATGCATACCTAGGGGCAGTTTAGCTTCAGCAATCCATTTATGTTTCTGAACTTCCCTGAGGATCTTCCTGAGTTGTATTGAGCAGTGGAAAGTTTCCTGGCATTAGACATTTTGCTCCTGGAAGATGATGTAAAGTCTTATTGAACTTGTATTAGATGATGCAAACAGGTCTTAATTTCAGTTAACGTTCCCGGTATTGCACCCTCATTAGAAATCGCTTCCGTGGATCGTTGTATGATTTTAGTAGGTCGTGTCGTGTCGTCTCGGGGGATTGCGCTAAGTAAAACGTCATCGGGTCTGTTCATTCCTGAATGTATGACATGGCGGAGACTCGGTTCCCAGAACAGATGAAAGGCTGCAAAGGTTAAAAGGATTTTTTTGTTTTCTCCGAGGACCAACAGGTTCTCCGGGAAATCCCAAGTCCGCTGTTTGCTTTTCCTCGTACATGACAAGAACGCGTACATAATCAGTTATATAAGGTCGGGATATTAAAGTTATTCTTGTTGTTAATGCAGAGGCTTCGAAATATTATCCCAGGATCATTTTTGTGCTGCTTAGAAAGTGATGTTAGTGGCATCAGGAACGCTACAGCATTTGGCTGGTTTTCTTACAGTTCCTGAGATTCTTACATTTTGGTCAAATTTACATCATAATGTGTTAAAGTATGGCCCAAATTGAAATATATAATATTTAAAACAATCTGATGGATAGTAAGATTTGGTGGTCTTGCAAATCACTTCTTCAGTGGATAATGTTTATTTTCAGATGCTGCTTGAGATGGTAAATACACTTCTTATTAAAATTAGCCAAAAGTAGATAATAATTACTTTATTAGCTGCCATGCTAGGAACCTTCCACCACTAAGGTAGGCTAAATGTTAAATTAACAAATGCACAAGGTAGAGAAATTAATTCATAACCATAAACCAAAATCAGCAATTTGATAGATAAGATAATGCTGACAAAATTTACGCTAGCTACTGTTTTCCCCCAAAAAGAAGCCCTAGTAACGATCCCACGCTGGCGCCTGGATATAATACAGTCAGTCGAAGAGTCCTGCGAAGAGTTCGGAGTCCGTGGCATCAGTCGCTCGTGGATTTTTTCTTAGAACTGAATTAATAATAATTGTTCGCGGACACCCCCACAAATTCGCAGAAACCGTAAATATCCTACACATTTTTTTTTGCTTTTTTACCGTGGCAATATATAATTTTTCATGCATTTTAGTGCTAATTTAATAAGAAAAATAATGTGATCATTTTGCAACATAAATATAAATATAAATTGAGCTAAATTTCCATATTAAGTACAACTGTATACATTTTTTAGTACTGTCGAGAGAGCACAAAGCGACCGTATCCGAAAGCGCGTCTTGGGATGGTGAAATCCCCCTGTACTCAGAGGCAGAGTACTCCCGCCCGCATCATAACAGTTTACCGCGTGGAGCTTTTCCAGCACATAGCAAAGAAACACGCTTGCATGAATTAAAGTACAGTGTAGATCAGGGTAACATCTGTATTTTACATTGATCGTTCATGGAAAACTAAGACGTCCCCTGAAAATAAGCCCTAAGGCCTCTTTTGGAGCAAAAATGAATATAAGACCCTGTGTAATTTTTGGGGAAAAACAGTAATTGTTCTTTTCATATGGAAGTAGCTAGCAGAGAGCTTTGTGATCCGTTTCATTATGACAGCGTATTTGTTATTTACATTTCCAAAAGCAGGGCGTGTGGTGTTCTCTGCATCACGGAGAAAAACGTGGGGTTCTTTTCTCATGTTTTATATTACAGGCGAAGGAGGCAACTCGGCAGCGTCCTCAGACAGCGTTTACGGTCCGTCACGCCACCGTAACATTCCAGACAGACAGCGAGACCTGGCGGGAGCAGAAGGAACGTCGCGCAGCACTGATGGTCGGGATCCTGATTGGCGTTTTTGTCCTCTGCTGGATCCCCTTCTTTCTGACCGAGCTGATCACGCCGCTCTTCTCATGGCACGTCCCACCCGCCTGGAAGAGCGTCTTCCTCTGGCTTGGCTACTCCAACTCGTTCTTTAACCCGCTCATCTACACGGCCTTTAACAAGAACTACAACAGCGCCTTCAGGAACCTCTTCAACAAGCAGCGCTGATGAATGATCACAATTTAGCATCATGCCAACTCAAACCATCATGTGTACATAAAGGGTTATGAATAATCGCTCATTTACACAAGGTGGAACCACAGCATCACCTAGAGGAAGCTCTTCAGTAGCTAATGCTAAGCAGTTACGGAAACTAGCAAGCTAGCAAACGAGAATTAGCATGTAGTTGGTCTGTTTTTATGCTAACTAAATGTTGAATTATCGCACACTTTTCTCAAGGAGCATCTTCTCAAAGTAAAGCCTAGCACAGACTAACAAAGGAATTTCTTTTCTTTTTTATTATTTTTTTTACTTTTCATGTACAGATTAAACAGAGGAATTACAGTGCACTGCTGGTGTGTGATGAATTCAGCCTTTAGCTAGCATGATTTCATGCTAACACTCTGAACGCTATTTTTATTTCACCCTCAACTTAAATAGCAGCTCGGCTAAGAACACTTTATGTCATCTTTATTACTGATGCTAAATCTAATCTAGATAGCCAGCTAGCCAAGGTAATCAGTCAACGCCAGCTAGACTAGTGAGCGCGTCGCTATGGTTACATTGTGCACTTCCTTTAGTGAGCTGCTTTTTTTTCCCCCAAAAAAATTCGATCTGATCTGGGATCACTCATGGTGTTTATCTCTCCTCCTTGGCATTCTTTATCGATTCGTGATTTTCGTTCGTGACAGCGTTATTGTGATACACAGATTATTCCTCTGAGGCCATGAGTCTCTCTGGAGACGTCCCACAATGCAAACTGGATAAAATCGAGTGTATTTTGGAGAAACTGAGACTTTTGGATGTGTTTTATGTTTCGGATGAATTTCTTGCTAAGCTTTACAAATGCTGCGCTGATTCTTTATGCCTCCTCTTCTGAAGAATTCGTTTACCAAACCAAATAGCAAAGTAATAAATAAAACCTGTACAATACCAGCCCAAGGTGTAACTCTGACCGGCATGAATTTGTTTTCTTTTTCCCTTCGGCTTCTGCTCCATCTCCAAGGCCTTCACTGTGAATTGTTATTTTACACACAGATATCACGCTGCTGAAATGAATCAGATGAGCTGCAAACCTCATCCATGTGTGAAGGACAAAAGGAATAGAGATCGTTTTTTTTATTTTTTTTTATCTTGTTACGGTCGTCACGAAGCTTGGATTTTAACAACATTCCTGGAGATTCGTGTGTAGATGATGGATAATTGTTCATATTGTGTACAAACTCTGAAGTGTTGTGATGAAGCAGAGTTACTGTTACCAACCTGAAGTGGATTATTTTCCTATAACACCATGTTCTCAAGTGTTTTGTTCCACTTTTGGAAAACGTCAGAGAACTTAAAGATACAGCAGCTTTACGCAGCGCTGACACTGGAGACTCCTCTCGTACGTGTTACATAAACATCTCCATACAGAAAACTTTTTTAAAAATCGGTTTATGTGGACTGTCCAGCGTACACGTCCCTGTGACTGAGCTGTTACTATAGAGACGTATTAGGACGTATTAGAACGAGTGCATTAATAGAAACCTGCGCTACTGTCGGAGCTGCTGTTTAGAAAACTAATCAACGTTGTGGTACAAATCGCATTATTGTGTTTTGGTTTCTGCTCTAACACGAGCACTAACGCTGTTGCTGACGTCTTTGTGCAAATGAGATTTTATAAAATAAATGTACGCGGGAATAAGGTGATTATGTAGTGGCAGATACTTTGATTAAAGTGAGCGTGGGATGTGTTATCTTCAGGTGTTGGAAGAGCATGACCAGATAACACATACAGGATCAGAGCCATTTTCCTAACAGGGAAAAAGCTTTTCACTTTTCCTCATTTCTCCCTCAGAGCTTCTCTCATCATGTTAGCTGAGAGTCCTAACAGTCAGGTATAACAGCATGGACCTTGAGCTCCAATCAACTTTTATCTCTAAATTTAACTGGAAAGAAGGAGTGGCCTTATCGACTGTCAGTCTCAGTGAAATAACTATCAGTTATAACAGATGAAGGAGGTGTGGCCCTTTGGCTGTCTCAGTGAAAGAGGCGTGGCCTATGTGCTCGTCAGTGCAAATAATGGAGGTGTGTATGTCAGTGCCCATGGAGGAGGTGTGGCCTCTGTGTCAGTCAGTTATAGTGAAGGAGGTGTGGCCTTCTCTGGATGTCAGTTATAGCACAAAGAATAACATGACACTCCCAGTACCTGGATGTCCCTCTGTACCTGGGGGCGTGGCCTCTTTACCTGTCACTTATAGCAAATAGGGCATGGAATCTGTACCTGTCAGGTACAGTGAAGGAGGCGTGGCCTCTGTGATCATCAGGTACAGTGAAGGAGGCGTGGCCTCTGTGATCATCAGTTATATTGAAGGAGGCGTGGCCTCTGTGCCAATCACAATGAAGGAGGTGTGGCCTCTGTGATCACCAGGTACAGTGAAGGAGGCGTGGCCTCTGTGATCATCAGGTACAGTGAAGGAGGCGTGGCCTCTGTGATCATCAGGTACACTGAAGGAGGCGTGGCCTCTGTGATCATCAGGTACAGTGAAGGAGGCGTGGCCTCTGTGCCAATCACAGTGAAGAAGGCATGGCCTCTGTGATCATCCCGTACAGTGAAGGAGGTGTGGCCTCTGTGATCATCAAGTACAGTGAAGGAGGCGTGGCCTCTGTGCCAATCACAGTGAAGGAGTTGTGGCCTCTGTGCCAATCACAGTGAAGGAGGTGTGGCCTTTGTGCCAATCACAGTGAAGTAGGCGTGACCACTGTGATCATCACCTACAGTGAAGGAGGCGTGGCCTCTGTGATGGTCAGATACAGTGAAGGAGGTGTGGCCTTTATGCGAATCACAGTGAAGGATGCGTGTCCTCAGTGGTATTCAGATACAGTAAAGGAGGTGTGGCCTTTGTGTCAATTAGTCTCAGTGACTGAATCAGCTTGAGACGATATGATACACACACACACACACACACACACACACACACACACACACACACACACACACACACACACACACACACA
>JAQMCW010000018.1:653542-668825 GCA_030068335.1 Chrysichthys cranchii | reverse complement strand
GTGTGTGTGTGTGTGTGTCTGTCCGTGTGTGTCTGACCGTGTGTGTGTGTGTGTCTGACCCTGACCGTGTGTGTCTGACCCTGACCGTGTGTGTCTGACCCTGACCGTGTGTGTCTGACCCTGACCGTGTGTGTCTGACCGTGTGTGTGTGTGTGTGTGTGTGTGTGTGTGTGTTTTAGGCTGGATTGTTTTTTGTTTTGTTTTCTTTAAGTAACACAGCATATGGATATGTGTCCACATTATACGCATTATACTGTATTTATAGGTTTATAAGCAGAAGGTCTATTTAACTTTGCTCCAGGTTTCACGTCATGATTACGTTCGCGCGCAACACGCCAGGGGAACGCGCAGTGGGCGGGGCTTATCAGTTTGGGGGCGTTTATTACAGTTTGTTGGAAAGTCCCGAGGAATTGTTGGGGTCGCGTGAAGTCGTGTTGTGATACAGATATTAATATAATTCTTTCATTTTTCAGGTTCAGACAACTGAATGACGAAGTCGCTTAATGAATGGAAATACTTGACCCATAAATATCCCTCTTTCTTTCTTTCTTTTCTTTTCTTTCTTTCATCCCTGAGTTTATTCCCCAGTCCAGTCATGGGTTCCTGTCTTCTTCCTTCAGTTTTTCTTTCTTTCTTTCCTGCATTGCTCAGTGGGGTTCATTCATAAATTGGTCCTTCCTTTTCTTTCTTTCTCTCTTTCTTTCCTTCCTTTTCTTTCTTTCTTTCCTTCCTTTTTTCCTTTCTTTCCTTCCTTTTCTTTCTTTCTCTCTTTCTTTCCTTACTTTTTTCCTTTCTTTTCTTTCTTTCTTTCCTTCCTTCCCTTCCTTTTTTCTTTCTTTCTTTCCCTCTTTCTTTCTTTTTGTTTCCCTTCCTTTTTTCTTTCCTTGCTTTTCCTTCGTTCCTTCTTTCTTTCTTTCTTTCGTTCTCCATCTCTCTTCTTTTTTTCAAAGCAATATCTCAGAGTCGTGTTTGAGCTCGCTGAGTGTGATTTTTCTCCCTTATTTTGGAAGAAGAGCGCATGAAGGCCTCTCTCGCTCTACAGACTTGGATCTCAGCTCTTCATTAGGCTTCACAGTCCAAAAAATAATTACAATTATTGCTCAGCTTGACCTTTAACCACGTGTCCCTTACCACACAGGCTCGTTCAAGGGAACTGCTACGAATTTGTACTCGTCTCCATGACTTTCCCCCCTTTCCCCCCATGTCATCATGCAATAACTACGAGACAAGAACAGTTGAAGAAACCAAATTGTGACCTTTTATTGTTTAGTGTGAACTGTGTCCTGGTGTAAGATTCGGGAGGAAAAAATGAAAAGGGGAAAAAAAAGTGTGTATGATGGATCCATTCACCAAACAAACACACACTTTGCCTTAAAGTTCTAAGAAGAACTTGTTTTTGCTTTGTTGTTGTTGGGGGTTTTTTCTATGAGAAACTGTGCTCTGCATTATCTATAGGCCTATAAAGAAAACCATTTACAGCAGAATCTACAAAGGATATAAAACAGAATGAGATAATTTAAGTTCCTTTTCCCTTCTTTTGGGTTTTTTTGTTGAATTTTTTTTTAATGTCAAATTTCATGTGGATTTCTTTGGAAGTGTTCTTAAAAAAAAAGAAAAGAAAAAAGATGTACATAATTTGTATCATGTTTATTTGTGGCATTAAATCCAACTGGATGAACAAAGTCAATAAAACAAGGCTTATTTGTAAGGTCATGTTGTTCATCTTTTTTATTTAGATACAGTTATTTAAAAACTCATATTTTGGAAAATGAAGAAACTGCGTGCAAAAAAAAAAAAATTAAAACCAGAACAAAATCTCAAGCCTGCTATAAAGCCACAATGCACAAGCAATGTGTTCCTGAACTCACACACAAACGTACAGAAATCCAAACAATAAAAAACCCAAACAAACTACAATTCATAGATTTTACACAAACTGCCCATAAAATACAACAAAATTCACAGGCATTTGTTTATGTGCCATGAACTATGTGTCCTCAAAACTTTGATCAACTCCTCTTGTGTTAAATGATTAATCAATCCATCCATCCATCTTCTTACTCACACTGCACATTAAACCTTCCTATAAAATCACAGTAAAATTCCCAGATGTTTTCTGTCCTTTTTACACTTTATTTACTTACTATTAGGGAGCAAGTTGGCTTTCGCAAATTCTTACAGAGCATGACCTGATGTTACATCATCATCATCATCATCATCATCATCAATAACAGTGACATTTGAACTGTAAAGCATTAGCATGTTAAGCTGTACATTAGCATGTTAAGCTGTACATTCAGAAATCAGAAACCTCAGAGTCCTGTTCTGAACATGCCACAGACAGGGGGTTTCTCCCCAGTATAACTGCTAGTTGGCCACATGTGGTATGTGAAGCTCTGATTGGTTGTGGTTCAGGAAGGGGCGGGGTTAGGATAAATCCACATTTATTTGGGATCAGGGTGATTGGGGTTAGCATGTGGGCTACAGTGTGTGTTAATGCAGACTGCTTAGTGTTATTAGGGTTTATTAGTCGAACGGAACCCAAACCCAACACCAGTCTCAAACCTTTTAGTGAGTGTTTAAAAGGCGACAGCGACACAGAGACGACATAATTCAGCTAAACACAACTTCCTGCCTAACTTTTTTTTTTTTTAAAAGCAACCAGTTTAAACACATTAAAGACCATAATAATAAACGCGACAGTCACTATTTATATCAAAGCGTAATTAAAGAAAAGAAAAGAAAACAAAACATTGTTAACGTCCCTGCATTGTTAGTTTGGTTGCTCGTTGCTAAGAGCTCACAGGAGTGAAAAGGAGTTCTGATTGGTTGAGGTGAAGACAGGGGGCGGGGCTTGGTTAATTACAGTGTAAGTGGTGGAAAATTAAATGCAGGCAGTTGCAGGTGTTGGGATCAGGAGCAGATCGCTAGGTCAGGTTGATGAATTGGGCTAGCATGTAATCTACTGTTACAATCCAATGATGTTTTGATGCGATTTCTGTCTTTTTTCTTTTAAATTCACGTGTACTGAATTGGACTCGCGTATGAATTAGCCATCAGTGTCCAACATCAACACTACTTCATGTAAAGTGTGTTTAGCTTTTATTAGGAACAGTTATGATCCTGTTTAATTCTGACACTTCTGTGATCTCGACACAGTGACATCACATACACGAGTATACCATATCACTTTATTTACAGAGCACTTTCCAACAACAACAACAACAGCGCTGACCAAAGTGCTGTACATCAAGCTGTTGTATAATAATACTAGCAAAAAAAAAAGAAAGAAAAAAGAAAAATTAGAGTAATTATAATAAAATAAAAAATCATAAAAGCACACCAACACAAAAATCATACTAAAAATAATAATAATAAAATAAAATAATAATAACAACAAATAAAAACTACTTAACGAGCACAAAACATCTCAACAAAACACTTCACACTGGACTGAAGGCCAGGGATTATAACTAAGTTTTTACTCGGGATTTAAAAACAGCCCCAGATGGAGCCTGTCGAATACGCAAGCGGAACTCAGTCCATAACCGTGGAGCCGCAACTGAGAAAGCTCGGTCACCTCGAGGTTTACTTCGAGTTTTAGGGACTTGTAGAAAAAACTGGTCTGAGGACCTAAGGGAGCGAGGTGGAACATATGGGTGCAGCAGGTCCGCCAAGTAGGAAGGAGAAAGACCATTCAGACACTTAAACACGAATAAAAGAATTTTAAAAGGGATTCGAAAATGCACTCATATATAGAACCATCAGACCATCTCTACTCTCACTCTTCAGAACGTAACCAGTCCATGTATAAACCAAAGTAACTGGATCTTTGGAACTTCTTCACTAATGACTGGCGATTCCTGAAATCTTCACCTGTATGTGCAAACATACCGAGACGGAAAGTTGTACACCGTTTATAACTTCAGGAACAAACTCCGAGCAGGCTAGAGATCCACACCGAACAAACTGTGAGCTTTTCTTTATTCCATGCCGAGTCTTATTATATAATAATTGGACACTAAGAACGTGTGTATGAAGCTCCACCAGGTTTAATCCCTACAAGACTTGAGACCTAAAACGATCAAGGTTACATATGTTCATATGTACATGGTTTTAAAATTAAAAATTCTTCACATGTAAATTTGAAGAACCTGCACAGGTTGTGGAGGCACCTTGGGAGGTTCTGCTGGTGGGACAACCCAATGAACGTCTAAATAACAAAAAGTTTAGTTTTTCTTTTTTAGAACTCGAAAATAAGCAATGGATGCAACGAAGAATAAGAAACAAGGCCAACAGCTTGCAAACGGTGTCCTGACTTAGTTGAAGAACTTCTAAAAAGTTCTCCTGTGAACCATTCGTCTTTTTAAAACCTGAAGACGCACAGGTTGACGCATATTCAAAACTGGACACAACAAAGCTAACCAATTAGAACTGAAATTAGTGTCAGATAGGAGTCATGGTCATGTATTGGATAGAAACCTGGAGCAGATCATGTAGAGATCATGTACGAGTATCTTCACACTTACGCCAAAAGCAGCCGTCGTATAAAGAGGAGAAAAAGTTCTCTAAATGAATAGAAGTCGATACAAAAAGGGCAGTGAGGAGCAGCTTTGAGAAAGCCTTCGCAGCATTGACCTGCCTTCCTCAATGCACCAGGACCTCATCTGCATTTCTATTCGCCAACGTGGAAGTGGCCAGCGACTCCAAGCTTCTCCAGAAAGTGTAAAGAGAGGCTGAAGGTCAAAGCTCCCTCCCTCACGGCTCGCAGGTGGCTCTCCTCTCTCTTTCTCTCTCTCTTTCTCTTAGAAACCTTTCATCACCTCCAGATTCAGCGACAGACCTCGCGACTTTTCTGCAGAGTTTCATGTTTCGACCTTTTCACCTTCACCCAACCGGGTTCAGACAAAAGCCGATGTTCGAGACCTTTAAGCAGATTTAGGTTTTGTTCTGTTCTGCCCTGAGCAGTGTCTTCAGATATCATGTCCTGGTGTGATTTCCTGGTTTTGTTTTGTTTTTCTTTTTTAAACGTTGACTCTTGCGCCAAAATGTCTCAACATGAATGAAATCTCAAAAAAAAAGAAAGAAAAAAACATGTGACCAACAGCTCAGAAAGCCTGACTTGATTCGTCTAAGAACAAATCTCAAAACTTCACGTCGACCACTCCTGACAGTTCTATTGTGACTTTAAAAAAAAAAAAAAAAAAAAAAACTCTCCCAAAGTGGCGTACCTTCCAAAATCCAGGCGTCTCATCGGATCCTCACGCATGCCCCGAGCTGAACTCCAACAAACATCCGAGCCAAAGGCCAGCCACGCTCCGAAAGAAAATACATATCAGAAGAAGTATTGACGTCCCCCGTTTGGCCCCCTGTACAAAAGGGGCAGCGTCGTGACCCCTCCCCCACTGAGCCATTTATCCATCGTTTCTGGCCAGCTTCCTGGTCAGATCTGAATATGCAATGAAGAGCCCGAGAGCTCGGTGGCGAAAATATAATTAAGGCAGCGAGCAGAGGCAAAGGTGAAGAATGGAGACGACATCAGGCTAATTTCACACCCGGCTCGCCGACGACCGAGCCCTCGCCGCGCCACGCAGATCAAAGTGCCCTGGGAAAGTTAAAAGGGGGACTTAAGCATGCTAATCTCCAGGACAAATATATTTTAATCTTGTTAGAATACAAGTTAATGCTGAACTTAGCACTCGCCACAGCTTATATATTTGCGAGCCAAGACTTTCGGGCCGTCCTGCGCCGGTTTGGGGAAAATTTTCCCGAATCACAGAGGGCATGCAGAGAGAACAACGCCAGCTGGTACGAGGAAAAAAACCCAAACAACAAATAAACAAAACACAACAAACCCAGGGCTCTGCCTTGCTTCGCTTGGTCACCTAGCGCGCATAGGAAACGAGGCTTCGCTCGGCCAGGGTGTCTCGGCGGCACCTTGGTAACCCTTGATCTCTCATGGATTTAGGCTTAAGTCGGCCGGCCGGCTGGACACAAAGGAGAAAAGCCACTTTGTGAGGCTGCGACGTTTAGAAACGCAAACCAAGCTGCTTCCTGAAGCCTAAAAAGAAAAGAAGGGAGAGGAAAAAAGGGCTTAGAGGGTTAATTACATACTTTGTTGCAGAGTGAGTGTGAAAATGGTTGTAAAATGTGGCCCGACTTGGTTGTTCATTCGTTCAGATGAATCAGGTGGGCTGTTTTTGGACAAGGAAGGATGCAGCGGAGATGTTCCACTGTCCACCATGATGATACACGTTAAAGATGTGAGGTGAAAAATCAGTGTAGGACGTTTCACCTTCATGGCAAACCACCGGACGCAGCCAGGACGCAGACTCGCGCTAGAGCTAGAGAACTGAGTGCACACCGAATTATGTGGGGAACACGCCTTTAAACTGCGTGCAACAGAAAAACACTTCTCCCAAAACCCATTATGGTGGTGCTCACCAGCCTGGCTTTACTCTCTAATAATCATGGTCCTGAGAACCCATGAAGAAGTGTGAATGCCTCCGTCCTGAAGGTGCTGGAAAACATCAAGTTCCAGCTTTACCTCTGACTGACACTGGAGACTCCTTCCATACATGTTGAATAAACATCTCCTTACAGAAAACTTCACCATTTCAACACGGTAAAACGTGCGTATTTTAGTCAGTTTAACATTAGTGGAGCGTGCGCTGTGCACGTCCCTGTGAAGGAGCCGTTACTATAGAAACCATAACCTATCAGAACGCGTGCATTAATATAAACCTGCGCTGCTGTCGGAGCTGCTGTTAGAGAGAACTGATCACCACCTTCTGACCAATCAGAGTCCAGAACTCAACATCAGCAGGGTATGATGCTAACTAACATTCACTACTTCAACTGCGCAAAATACTGAGACAATAAGATCACTGATTACTCACGTCTCAGATCAGTACACTGACGCTCAGTGTAACACACAGGCCACGCCTTCTGTACTGAGACTGGCATTCAGGCCACGCCTCCTTCTCCAAGACTGACACAAAGGCCACACCTCTTTGTCTGAGACTGACACAGAGTCCACACCCACTTCAGAGACTGACATAGTGGACACACCCCCTTTACTGACATTGATACAGAGGCCACACCTCCTTCACTAAAACTGTTAGAGGCCACACCCAGTTCCCTGAGCTGGTCCAATCAGAGGGTAAGTAAGAAACAACAAAACACACTATTACACTGCAGAGTAACCTAGAACGCTCCAACCTCACTTTGAAAATCTTAAACTATTTAAGAACCCTGAAGGTTCTCCAGTTGTTCTTCTGAAAGAACCCATAACCACTGGGATTTATGTAGAACCATTCATTCATCTTTCATAAGTACTTTAGTCTGGTTAAGGAGTCTGTCCCAGAAACACTGGGCATGATATGGGAGTACACACGGAACCCTTATAGGAACACGACACGGGAGTACACACGGAACCCTGATAGGAACACGACACGGGAGTACACACGGAACCCTGATAGGAACACGACACGGGAGTACACACGGAACCCTTATAGGAACACGACACGGGAGTACACACGGAACCCTTATAGGAACACGACACGGGAGTACACACGGAACCCCAATCCGAAGAGCCCCTTAAGGAACCTGGTTACAGAAAGTGCAGCTCTTTTGGTAAAAGTAATTACATTTTTTCTCTTGATGAAAAAATTCAGAACAAAAATTGAACAAAAACTCACATAAGACATTAGCACCCTTATTAGAAGGTAAGAACTCCTAATGATCCCTTAAAGAACCCTGATAGAACCCTGTCTTTCCTGTGAGTGCATGTGGTGTTGGGGTTAGGGCGCAGTACAAACTCTAATTATGGCGGATTATTCTCTTCTTCACATGGAGAACCTGTCAGTTTAACATTTCTCTTTTTGGTACACGTTCACAAAAAGGGGTTCTCGAGGAGCTCTTTGAGGGTTTGTTGGAAAATAAAGGTTCTCCACCTGCTGACGCTGCTGTAATGTGGGGGAACGCTTCCTAACAGAGAAACCCTCTGATGTACGGTTCTACACAGAACTAGTAGAACACTCGCAGAACACTGAAGTAACATGAGTCATGTGTGGATAGATGATGTTCTTGTTGTGGTACCTGCCTAAATATCGCTCCCCGTTCAGAACATCAGGGAACTGAATTAGGAAAAATCGGACAATTCGATTTTTAGAACGTTCGCATTCTCACGTCAAAAACCTTCGAAAAGGACACGATGACGGGAATTTCTCCAACACTCGCGTCTGTTCTCGGAATAACGTCCCGAAAACGCGTGAGGATAAGACCTGGTACAGACTGCGCTGCGCCACGCGCGCTGACGGGATCTTCACGTGACCACGATGACATCACTGCACTGTGTACGGCGGCATGACGCAGCGTTCAGAATGAGCGCAAGACAAGTCAGGCTTCGTTTAAAACACGTTTATTATTCGTTATCAAAATATTATAAACAATTCAAGCTCATGGATCGACAGAAGACGTCACACCGGTCTCCGAGCGTTCGGTTTGAAGTCCGGTCCGTCGCTGCGGTTCTGTTCGGAGCCCGGTCCGGCTCTGCGCATTCGAGGTGTTCGCTCAGCGCTGGTGTTAAATCACAGCTCAGTGCGCTGGAACCCGGTGCTGCGACAGTGACCTGAGTACACACACACACACACACACACACACACACACACACACACACACACACACACACACACACACACACACACACACAATACAACATAGCAGTCAGGTTCTAAAGCTTGGGGTCTCAAACAAGAGCAGGGTTCTACATCAAGCTTTACCCTGAGGAGACTTGAGAACAACACAAACACTGATTTAGAGAAAACACCCCGGAATCCGGCATGGTATAAACACTGTGCTATTCTTATTCTTCATAACTTAAATTCTGAAACCAACTCAAATTACTGGATATATCTCCTTCTTAGGCCACAACCTTCCTGAGGGATTAATAAAGTTCTATCTATCTATCTATCTATCTATCTATCAATCAATCATTCTTAAATAACTCAAATTCTTACCCTTAGATAACTCAAACGCTGAGAGAAAAACTCAAATTCTAAGAGAGAGAACTTGAATTAAACTCTTAAAATATTTTATTAGGTCACTCATTCTTGATTAACTCAAATTCTCATCCTTATTATTCTTAAGCAACTCAAATTCTTGGTAAACTCCTTTAAAAAAAAAAAAAAAAAAAAATTCCAGTTATTCCTAGTCAAATTGGTGTGCAAGATCTTTTTGTAACTCAAATTTTTCCATCCAGGTTTCTCACCTTGGCCTGTGGGTTTTTTTTTGTCTTTTAACTGTTTATGCAGGCATTTGTGTGTGTGTGTGTGTGTGTGTGTGTGTGTGTGTGTGTGTGTGTGTGTGTGTGTGTGAGAGAGATCCAGCGAGAGCTTCTTCCCCTTTCCATTGATTTCACATTTAAATGCGATGCTGAAAGCTGATTGAGGTCACAGTGCCCCTTTCGCTCTGGAACCAACACAAGTTTGTCCGAGACGAGTCCACGCTCACACGACCACCTCACCAAGTGCAAAGTTTAACAACTTCCACAGCAACTGGGCCAAAAGTTTCCGTTTGGTTCATAAGGAAAATCGTTATGATTTAATACGTAACCTTTCTGGTCATTAAACCATCAGGTATTCACTCAGGGTGACAGGCTTAACAAGTCAACATCTGGTCTCGTGTGTGTGGAGGTAATAAATAAACAAATCACTTCACTACATCATGAGGACTGCAGTCTCACGGTCCTCATCTTGGACCAAGCATTTGAATAAACTGAACAAAAACAAGAACCATGTCTCTCCATACCTTCTTGTCCCTGGTCCTCACTTCTCCATAGAAATCCAGCGCTTCCTGCGCCTCCATAAATTTCTTACGATGCAACAGGTAAGCGCAGATCATCACCCCCGTGCGCCCTTTTCCCGCTTTGCAGTGAATGGCTGCGACGTGGTTCTCATCCTCGGACAGCCACTGATCGAGATCCTCACAGAACGGCTTGATGAGCTCCAGCTGAGGGGGGTTGTGGTCTTCAAACGGGTACTGAGCCACTGCCAGGGACAAAAAAATAAAAACCAACAAGGTCAGACTTCCTGTTCACAGTCTTGAGGGATGGACAGTGATCAGAGTTGAAATAATTAAACACAAAGAAAACATTTGCGACCATACAGAGAGGTGAATTTTCGCATTTATAGCGAGTACTGCTACAGACGAAGAACTGGGATGTTGGCGAACGCTGGTTGATTCTCCCCGACCGTACACGTCGTAGCCAGCAGCCAATCACAACCGATTGGCCAGACTTGTTCCTCGAGCCATATTTTTTTTTTCAGTATCCCCACACGGCGTTTTCGTAAACAACGCTGCGTGTTCTTTGTCTCTTGTGTAAATACGACCTACACTGTACTGTATTTTATATATTTGTAATATTTTACTCCATTATAATTCATGTTTATATATTTTATAATACCGGGGAAATCCAAAAATAAAAAACAAAAACCAAAGAAGATGTATTCTAAATAAAAATCCGTGAATAGCCAGGGATGCAGAATGTGAAGCGTGATATAGCGGGGGATTACTGTACTCTAACTAAAGCACGAGTTAAAGCGGTACCGTGTCGGAGACATTTCCAAAAATTACACAACTGCTTTTGCTCATTGCTTTACACTCGCTAGGTATTTTTACCTTTTTGAAATATCTAGTGAGTCACAGGGACTTTTATTTTGAAATCCCGTTGGTGTTTTGGTTACAGAGCCACAGGGACTTTCATTGTGAAATCCCCCTGGAGCCAGCGCCAGCGAGCAACAGTGAAGGAAGCGATCTACCATGGCGTATTTGCCCGTTCTCTTGCTGTATGCTTTTGGATAGCCTGAAGATGTGCAACCTTTATTCGTTAATATAAATATTTTAACTCAAAGAGTTCCGACAGAACCGACAGGAACATGCAAGTACCCAGGACTTGGCATTCTGTATCCGGGTCTAATTTCGGTTCCCAGCCCCAGACTCCATACTGCACTTTAAGCGTTAATGTAGTGCTGGACGTCAATCTTCTCCGCCTTTCGTGAATAAGGACGTCCACCATCCGCCCACTTGCACTATAGGTGTTACTGTGACGTCCAAATCTTACTGCGTCCCGGGTTCACTTAGATCATCTTGAAAAGTGGTTTTTTTTTTTTTTTTACACTTGTCATGTCTTCAGCCCGTTTCTCCAAAAGTGTCCTGCCATTTCAACGAGCCTTCATCACTGCCGCCATTTTGTTTTCGACAACATGAATGTTTACAAAAAAAAAAAAAGACCATCTTTTCATCCGCGCGACATGAAAACGACTGGAAAAGATTTATTTAAAAAAAAGAAAGAGAGAGAGAACCCGTAACATCCTGAATCTGCATGAAAATAACCTGTGACCCGTCTATCATCCGAAAGTGTGAATCACACCC
The DNA here is from genome assembly GCA_030068335.1 of Chrysichthys cranchii. Classification (NCBI taxonomy): domain Eukaryota; kingdom Metazoa; phylum Chordata; class Actinopteri; order Siluriformes; family Claroteidae; genus Chrysichthys; species Chrysichthys cranchii. The sequence continues at coordinate 657,392 of JAQMCW010000018.1, read as the reverse complement.
AACTAACACTTCTTAATTTAGAAAAAAAAAAAGAAAAAAAAAAAAAGTACTTCCTGTTTCATTACCAAAAAAAAAAAACCCTTAAATTCTCCCCGGTGCACCTTCTGATATTTATTATGGCTGAATGCCACTTCCTGTTGCTGCCGCTTTAGTTAAATAAGTAAATAAATACATACATACAACTTTCCTTGTCCTGATTTAGCATCGTAACTCATGAAAAGAGAAAAAAAAAAAGAAACTATAACCGTTCACACAAGTCAGAACCACACGACGTAGTCGCGGTGAGCCTTCGGCAAGGCGGTTCATGTGAACTTCCTCTCTTCATTTCCCTTTAAATCAAGATCTCCCACCCCCAATAAAAAAAAACAACCCAAATCCAAACAGAATACATGTGTGTGTTGAAATTAAGCACTAAAACCCTCACATTTAGACAGTTACTGTCATAAAATTGCCCTTAGTTTTCCCATAAATATCTCCAGCTCCACTTATTTTTAAAACGAGGTTAGATCAGAAGCTCCTTTGTTTGCATGGGCTTTTTTTTTTTAATTAATGCTAATTTCTGCGTTGAACGCGCCTTGTCCACTTCCCCTCTCCGTTTCCTCTTACTTCTGATTCTGTAGCAGTCAGATTTCCCCCCCGATTTGTTTCTCCTCTTTTGGTTTCGAAATGAACGATCCCGTGCACGCTCCAAGTCTGTTTCCAAATTTAACGCGCCCTCGTGCACTTCCCCTCAGCCACTTCCCCTTCGTGTTAAAATCAGCTCGTATGGCTCAAAGAAACAAACAAACAAAAAACCTGAATCACGTTAATCATAATTTAGAAATAATCTGATTCAGTGAGAACAGAAACTAGGAGAGGGGGGAAAAAAAAAACCCCCAAAAAAACCCCACCTAATTCAAGGAAAACCAAAAAAACCCAAACAAACCAAAAACATCTGGTAGAATTTAACGTGTGCTTTTTGGCCCGTACTCACCCCGACAGTTGAATTTGGCCGTATCATAGTGTCGTTCTGCACATCTGAAAATTTAAACAAAAATCATTAGTAAACCACGTTACAAGAATAAAACACTTGGCTCCTGGTCAGTAGCCCTGAAATCAAAAACCACGCCCATGTGACATGCCCGTGTGCACAGGTGTATATACACACACATACAGGTGTGTGTGTGTACAGGAGCATGTGCATATACAGGTATACAAATGTACCCAGGTGTGTGAATATGCACAGGTGCATGTGTCCAGGTACACATTGTATGTATGTGTGTATAATATTTTATATATTATATATACACACACACACACGTATATACCTGCACAGGTGCTCACATCTGTATAGGTGCGTGTATGTGTACAGATGTATACACAGTGGTGTGTATATAAGTGTACAGGTCTGTGTACAAACACATACAGGTGTGTATGCAGATGCTTATATCTATACATTGTGTGTGTGTGTACAGCTGTGTGCATGTACATGTGTACAGATGTGTGTGTGTGCGCATATATAGATGTATATATGCGCATGCATTTATGGGTTTGTATAGATTTGTACACAGTGGCATGCAAAAATTTTGGCACCCCTTGTCAAAATTTCCATTCCAGTGAACAGCTAAGTGTGGCTATTTAATTTAATTTTATTTTATTTAAAAATAAAACAAAAAAAGAAAGAAAGAAAGGACGGGTGGGGGTTATGGGGGCTGATTTCAAAAAGTCAAAACGCTGATGCGGACATCTGTTAATATTTTAAACAAGATCACTACTCCTCCCCCCCAAACAAACAAACAACAAAACAGAACAAGGACTCAAGGCCAAAGTTTGTGCACCCTGGATGGTCAGTACTTCTCACAGCAAGTCTTCCAGCCTGTAAACACATCCTGCAGCCAGCTTTGCGTGTTCACGCTGGGGGACTTTCACCCATTCTTCCTTCTGTGAGATCACTGGGCCGTCCTGCACAGACTGCTCTTTTCAGGCCGATCCACAGATGTTCTACGACGTTTCCGTCCTTCAGCTCGAGGCTCTTGAGGTCGTCCATTATGGGTTTTTCAGGTGTGTGCAGGATCATCCTCCTGCTCTTACCATCTGCAGCTTTCTCCACAGACGGCATGATGTTTGCTTCAGGAATGTGTGGGCATTTTACTGAATTCATTCTTCGCTCTATGAGTGAAATGTTCCCCGTGCCGCAGGCTGCAACACAAGCCCAAAGCATGATCGATCCTCCTCCTTCTCAACAGATGACAAGGTGTTCTGTTCATGAAATCCTGCACCGTTTTTTCTCCAAATATATTTTTCTCCTTTGCTCATTGTGAGATGAAAGGTTAATTTTACTGAAGTCCAAAAGACTTGTTTCTAAAACGCGTCAGGTTCCATGATCTGCTCAACCCCCCAGGGTTGTGATTTGCAGCTGTAAGAAGGAGTGAGGAGTGTTCTCCTAACGTTCTCTTGGTCTTCCAGACCTCAAGTGGACCTCCACCGTTCCAGTTAACCTCCATTTCTTAATTACGTTACGACCTGAGGAAACGGATACCAAAAAAATGCTCTACTATCTTCTTATGGCCTTCAATTATTTTAAATTTCAGAGAGATAGGCAGCTGCTTAGAGGAGCCCATGGCTGCAGGAGTGTTGGGGCAAGGCTTGAGGAGACAGGGTATTTATAAAGCTTTGAAATTTGCCTCACCTAGCCTTTCGTAACAACGATCGTGAACAAGCTGTAGCTTTACAAGCTGATGAAAAAGCTCCGAGACTCTGATAAACGTCATGAAATCTCCTGGTGTGCCCAAACATCTGCATGGGTCTCCATCACTATTTTGTCAATAATTCAACACAGAAATAATACACCAAGAATGCTTTATCTTTATGCCGTTTGGAGATCGGCTCATCTTCTACTCATTTAACTGGTCACAGTAACAGAAATTTTGACCAAGGGTGCACAAACCTTTGCATGCCTCTGTATGTATACAGGTGGGTATGTGTACAGGTGTGTATAACATGTACAGGTATGTGTCTAATATACATCATATGCGCGCGTGTGTGTGTGCGTGTGTAAAGGTGTGTACTTCGGTACAGGCAAGACTATACGTAACAGTACAGATGTGTAGGGGTACAGATGTGTAGGAGTAAAGGCGTGTACAGTGATCCCTCGCCATATCGCACGTCAAATTCTGCGCCTTCTCTCTAGCGTGGGTTTCCATTTAAATTGGTCTAATACTGCGGCTTTTCAGCTGGTTCTCGGGCCTTCTATGGTAGAGTACATGTTTCCTCGTTTGCCACTGACTGAAGGCTAATCAGAGCGCGCGGCTAATTACTGACACCTGGGCGCTGATGAACTAAGCGAAAAGCTTCATTCCGGTTTGTGTTAGCCAGAGTCTCGCTCATTCAGCGTTTGCAGAGCTTTTTTTTTTTCTTTTCTTTTTTTTTAAAATGGGTAGTAAAGCCATTCGTTATGCCCCAAAAGCTACCTGCGCCTACTACTTCTTCCGGGGCCATGCCCAAGCCCTGGTGGAAGATGCTAACAATCGTCGAAAAGGTAAAACATTTGGACATGTTAAAGGACAGGAGCAGCTGCGCCGCTGTAGGACGTCGTTACGGCATCAACGAGTCCACGGTTCGCTACATAAAGAAGGCTGAACAGAAGATAAGAGCTACAGCTGCAGTGTCGTATAATCAGGGCGCCAAACAAGTCATAAGCAGGTGGAATAAGGCTGTGGTCCAGATGGATTCTGCTTTAGGACTCTGGATTGAGGACTGCCAAAAGAAGAACATCCCCGTGGACACCCAGATAATCCGAGAGAAGGCCAAGCAGCTTCATGAAATGTTTGCGGATGGCAGGGCTGAGCTGGAGGACGACCCTCAACCTGGA
>JAQMCW010000018.1:641676-653442 GCA_030068335.1 Chrysichthys cranchii | reverse complement strand
GTGCTGCGACAGTGACCTGAGTACACACACACACACACACACACACCCACACACACACACACACCCACACACAATACAACAGTGTTACACACACACACAACACAGTCTAGGCACAGTGACGGAGCTCTGGACTGAGGACAGACCAATAAAGTGTGTGTGTGTGTGTGTGTGTGTGTGTGTCACATTTCTTGCAAGACTGAAATTCTACAAACTTTTAAATCCACCGAGCAGCAAAACGCTATAAATAATACAAAATGTTAACTTTTTAAAAGTGATATTCTCGGACAGATTTGGTATTTAAATGGAACATCTGTATTTTTCTCTAAAACTAAAAATCCGGTTCCTTTATTTCACTTGTGTAAGCTGTTGATGTATTACACACGCTCCTACTGACTTTACACAGCAAGTGGACACCGAAACATGACGATGTGTGAAGTCATATTTGTACATTTCTCTGCTGGCGCTGTTTAGATTATTAAATTACCTTTGCATTATGAATTTTGTGGTTTATATGATGACATCACTTCCTGGGAAAAAAAAAAACCCAAAACAATAACAATGAAAAACATCCAATCAATAATTTCGTCTGCATCATAAATCGTTTTCTTAAATCCTCTCAAAAACAAAAACAATAAAATTAAAACATGATGGTGTGTGTGTGTGTGTGTGTGTACTCATGTTAAAGTAAAATTACGCCTAGTTACATTAAACGTAGGCGAAAGGGGACGACGGTTCACGTCATGATAAACGATACAGAATTTTTGTGAAATATTATGAACAATTCTCGTTTCTGTCAGCGGAAACACAGACATCTGGGTTAAAACTTTGGCAGTAAAAACCCCTTAAAAAAAAAAAAACGACAGCAAAAACGAAGACTGGTGAACTAGAAAAATAAAATAAAATCACATAAAATGATGTAAACACATGTTCTCCGATGTTTCGGAGTACAGAATTTACAGCGTCTCATGCACCGTGATCCTTAAATCCAAAGTGCTCGGATGAACCAGCGATATTATATAGATTTTACACTAAATTATATTTCTGTATTTGTATTTTTTGGTGTTTTTCAAAAACAAACAGTTTGTTTAATTTAACGATGCGGTGAAATATCCGTTGATCGTTTCGGGTTTGCGAGACGTGTGCAGAACGTCGGAGTTCTGCTGTCACGTTATTAGAACTGCTACGTGCCGTGTGTTCCGCGTCATGAATTTACAGGATGTAAAAACGTGTCTTTCGGGTCTGCGGTAATTCCGACCTCGTTACCTGAACATCGTCCGCCTCCACGCTGAGGACGGGAGAAACCCGCAGCTGGACGCAGGATCTAGATTCGTTATGACGGGATGCGGCTTGTTATATCCTGATACGAGACGAATCGCACGTTTGACCAGTGATGATGGCTGGTTTTTATTATTTTTCATATAAACATGTTCTATAAATCAACATTTCCATCCAATACATTTTACAGGAGAAATATTTCAGCACGATCGAAATTTTTCCCCTCGTTTAACTTCAGAAAAGTCAGACAGACATCAGCTTCGGAAATAAACATCGCGGCAATGACGCATATATGAAGCGTCACGTGATTTCATTATTTATTTATTTTTTGACCACGTGTCTCTGTTAAACTCTGTTTTGCTGGTTGGGACATGATGTCTGTACGGGACGGGAAAAATATTTACAATAAAAAATAATGAAAAAAAACCCCCCAGAGTTTTATTTGAGTTTCTGTTTCAGCGCTGTTGTTTTTGGACGTTCAGCGAGACAAAAGAACAACAAGAGCCAACGACGCGGATTCATCAGATAAAGAAGAAAGAAAATGATTTATTGATGATGTACGCTACACGACATCGGTGTAGAAATCATATCGGAATTTTTATTTCACTTTAAATTTTAATCGTTAGGACGGCCAGCTTCGGAAGGAAATTACACAAAGTGTCTTTACGGCAAAATAATCCTTTTAATACAAACAACCAGTTTGCAGGGAGACAAATTTTTGAATTTTTTTATTTTTATTTATTTTTTTAACACATTTCCAGCTCCTGCGCGATGATCTCATCAAGGTAAACTTGGTAGGAGAATATAACGCTAAATGACCCTTTCTATATGAAACCCAGCGTTTCTTCTGTAAGGTTGTACACGGCCTAAAATTCGCTCTAAATACGCCAGAAATGTGAACACGCCTACAATTCGGCATTTATGTGATTAGAACAATGTTATCATTAAGAGTCGTCCTCAGCGTGCCTTCTTTGTGTTTGTAGGGACTGAAATAAAGCCTCAGACGAGTGTTGGTGAAGAGAACGACGACTCTCTAACGACGAAAAGGGTGGTTTGAGGTGAAACTCTCGGCTTTGAGGTCGACGTGGATTTATAGAGCTGCTTTATTCGATCATGACGTGACGCGTTTCTGCGTGTGCACGTGATCACGGTGGCAGCCGGTCAAACGGAAATGATGTACGGCACGTTATTGGGCTTTTAGTTTTTTTCCTCCAGTCAAACACACACACACACACACACACACACACACACACACACCGTGACATAATCAACAGCCAGAAGACGTTTAGGGGCAGGATAAAGGCATCGTCGTTTTTTTATTTTTGCTTGGGGTTTTTTTGACGGAAGAATTTTGTGAGAAACATTAAACTAAAACAAAACGTTTAATTACGGCTTTAAGAAGTCGGGAAGATCGGGAAACGTTCACGGAAACAAAATACATCACAATATTCAGTGTGAACAAGATCAACACAGTGAACTTCCAGAAAACGTCACGTACGCTTGGTTCATCTTTCCTGGACTTGTTTCTGTCCTATTTTCTTTAAGTATCTGCTTTCTAAACGTCAAATTTGAAATTTTTACGTTTTAGTATCGTCTCCTTTTTTTTCTTTTTCTTTCTTTCTTTCTTTTTTTTTTAAAGTCTACTTGTGATTTTATTTATTTATTTATTTATTTACATCTTTTTAATAAATTTTTAAAAACTTGAACAACTTTAAGTTTAAGGAAGCTTACGGCTCAATGCAATAAATAAATAAATAAATAGATAGATAGAAATAAAATAAAAACAAACATGAAGATGCACACATGAACCGTGTTGCTTAGCAAAAGGAAACTTGAACGAGTCTTTTAAAATAAAATACAGCATTTTAAAAAATATATATATATAAAAAAAAAAATAAAAAAATCACCCAGTCGTGATGATGTCATGATAGAGAAGTAAACACTGTGCACAAAACAACAACAACAACTAATATGAATCAGATCTAGTCTGTGTGCTCAAGGTGGATGAAGGCTGTGTGTGTGTGTGTGTGTGTGTGTGTGTGTACCTGACACTTCACTACACAACTTCTGGGCCACGCGCTCGTCTTCCTGTGCGAACAGGGCGATGATGTCCTCCTCCAGCTCCTCCACAACGGTTTCACACTGAAACACACACACACACACACACGATGTGATTTCACTACACAGCGAACACGCTGGATAAAGGGAACGCTTACAAATATTACAAACAGCGTGTGAGGACGAGCAGGCGGCCATCTTTAACGCTCTAACGTATGCAGGGCTGCCATCTTGGAAAGCTCGTCAGGCGAACCGACGCGTCTCTTTAACACGAGTGATGGCGAGACCTCAGAGCGGTCGACAGCGTCCCAGGTGCTATCTGACTAAAACTACACACCGTTCCCAGAATCATTGCTTTTACTCGAGGAAAATTTGGAACAGTCCAAAAAAATAAATAAAAACATCAATACGCAGGTTTAGAGTGAACACACAGAATTTTACAGGCTGTGTGTTAATGGTGGGTCTCCATCGAGAGAATCTCACTGCAGCACTCGGACACAACACTCCAAACCACACGGGCGGAACGAGACAAAGATGGGCACCAAATTCAGGGACGTAGGACATGTTTTGAAATAAAAATCAACCCAAAAGATAATAATGTTGGGGTTTTTATCTCCACGCAAAACCGTTTTCCGCTTCTTAAACCCAAAACAATCGCTCCCTCCCTCTTTTTATTTTTTTTAATTTCATTATATTTCTCCCTCGCAGCCCTGATACTAATATATATATATACACACACACACACACACACAGCTTAAAATTTGCAATAATCCCCTACATAGTCACAATTTTGCATGAACAGAAAAAATAACTGTTTAATACACTAGAACGTGCGCAGAAATAAAATCCTGTAATAAATTCATCTAACATGCAGGTTTACATTTAAAAAAACAAAAACAAAAACAAGACAAAAAAACCCCCACGAAAACGTAAAAGTGTATGGGATTTGTTGAAATCATGATTAAATGTATTGATTTCCATCCTGAGAAGGAAAAACGTGCCCAGATCATTCAGCGACTTTAATGAGATTGAAATAAAAATGGTGTAAAAATAAATAAACCAATAAATAAAAAAAAAAAAAATAATAATAATAAAGATTTACAAATTTTACAAAAGATGGAGGAAAAAAAAAAAGTTAGTGAATAAATACTTACAGCAAACTTTAAGGAATTTGAACCTTCAGGTCCGGAAAATTGAAAATTTTTGAAATCTGGAAAGTTCCCGCCGTCGCTGCTCCTCGGTGCGAATCTCCTGTAGCTCTGTTCCTTAGTCACGGGGTCCTCGTACAGCGCGTAATCGCTCATGTTTTCACAAACTCCGTCTAGCAGCTCGGACAGGTGAGTCTCGGAGCGAGCCAGCGGAACCTACAAACCACAAAACTTGCATTTTTTTTTTTTTTTTACTACATCACGCAAAATAAAATAAAATAAAGAACCCCCAGCAATAAGAGAAGGGCACGAGGGTCACGTCGATGACCTTTTCCTTCCGCTCTCATTGAACGGCACGAAGACTCACATCCACAGCGCGACCGCGCTGACTTTTAACCTGCGTCCCGAAAAAGTTATGAGAACAAAACAAAACAAAACCAAAAAGGAAAAGAAAAAAAAAGAAGAAGAAGAAGAAAAAAAAAAGTGGCGTCTAGACAGGTCAAGGTGCAGCGCTGCTCCCGCCCCCGGGGCCTCCCTCCGGAAGGGCGCAGGGGAAGGGGGCAGGAGAAGAGAATGGAGCGCTGCCCGGGGGGTAAGCGGCGGGGAGGGGCGGTTGTCAACAGCAGCCAAGTGCAGGGTAAACAGCGCTCTCTCTCCTCCACCCTCCACTGATCAAAGCAGGAAGTTTCTCCCTGTCATCCCGCTGAAAAAGGGGAGCAGGGGTGAGGAGGCATGGAGAGTAGAGGAGAGCAGGGGGGTATTAAGAAGAAGAAGAAGAAGAAGAAGAAGAAGAAGAAGAAGAAGAGCGGGTCGGGGCGGGGGTATTTAGGGGCAGGTTGCGGATGAGCTGCGTTTTTTCAGCATGTAGATACGACCCCGACTGCCCCCTTTCACACACAGTCAGGACCCTTCCGGTCCCATTACATTTTATAGAGATGCTTTTTTTGGGCCTTCAAGACACCCCATCCCTCCATCCACATCACATCACCCCCCCCCACACACACACACACTCCCTCCGTCAAACTCCTCTTCTCCTCCTCCGAGGATCCGCGACACAAAGAAGCTTCCGTGGCTCACCGCCATCTGGTCACAAAATAAGACAAAAGGTCCCGGGGAAGAAGGACAGCGACCCGTGCGCTCATCCCTCCCGATTTTAATTAAAAAAAAAAAAAAAACAGTCGGATGGACGCACAGAGAGAGAAGGAGAAAGAGAGAGAGAGAGAGAGCGATAAGACAGGATACAATCGACTTGGAGCATGAATTAAGGCACGTCTGGCTCCAGTCGCTCCACAGGAACAGGAAGATGATTAAATAAATAAATAAATAAATAAATAAATGAATGAATGAATGAGCCACAAAGGCCGCATTGTGTGCCGGGATATCATCGTGGAAATACGAAACAAAAGTGAGGACGGAGTTTAGCGTGAGAATGAATCGGACGACACATCTCGGGTTATTGTGCGCCAAACGCAACTCATTAAAGTCGTCAGAATTTCCGAGCTTCAAGCTTTCGGTGCTGGCTGGAGCTCGTCATCGGGAAAACGGTGGGGAATTAAATTCGTGGCCGTAACAGTCGGAGGGGTTTGAATAGGGCCTGTCAATAAAGAATTTCTGCTGGGATAAAGGAGGGTGTGTGTGTGTGTGTGTGTGTGTGTGTGAAAGGCTTCTCGAGGATGCCATCCTTCACTGATTTCGCCTGAATGGAAACGCAACCAACATCACAAGTGTTGCATTTTTAGAAAATTAAACCCAAAAAAACAAAAGAAAAGAAAAACAAAGCACACCCAGTTTAGGGATTTCCCTCAAAAAAGAAAAAAAGATCAGAGATTGGACCTGAAATTGATCAGACATGGCAGTGACATAATCTAATGAAATAGATTAGACCGGAACACGCATCAGATTAGGAACAGCTTAAGAGCGAAGGCTGCGTTCACGCCAGGCGATCGTTTCCCGCCCTACATTCACGCGAGACGCCAAGCCGCCAGTTCAGACATTTGAAATGAAATTCGCGCGATTCTGATCGAATTAGGAACGACGCTGTAAAGCCCCAAATATAAACCAACGTCTCGAACGGGTCCTCGGGCGACCCTGACGGTGCACGTGCCGTCCGACGGTTCTTCGGTTCCCCGCTAACAAACTGCATTCGCGTCTGATTTCCTGTCTGCCAAAAAAAAAAAAAAGAAAGAAAATCCTGTCCAAAGTGTGGATTCATCTCATCTTCAGTCTCACATTAAACGTTTATATGGAGAAAAACAACGCTCGGGAGGAAGTAGCAGAACTTCTTGGCGTCTCTGGTCGGAGTGCACGTAGCTAGAACAGTTAGCTTGCTTTGCTAATCGAAACTAGCTGGAACCCGAGCGCGTGACGGGAAAATCACTCGCCTGATTAATGTGTTGTGTAACGTGTTTCTTTCTAGTTAAGCTAGACGCTATACGCGCGCACACACACACACACACACACACACACACACACATACAACAGGTCACACCCACAAGCGATCAACAGTTAGCTGTTAATACGCTGATGATGAACTGGTTATGTTTTGCGTCGTAGTGCCGCTTTAAAATAATGACTAAATAACGGTTTCCCCGCGTCAGCGAGCTGGATCCGCCTCACAGGTCGAGAGAGGAAAAGGCAGGCCTGAGTAAACACGTGTTATTCATCCGTGGCTACGATCAAAAGGAGATTAACCCCGAATCAATAGGCGAGTCGGCCACCTAATGACGCTCCGCGGACAGCCGGGGTCAGGGCTCCGAGTTCATTGGGTCTGACCTTTAAATACTGACACCACGATTGAAGAGGAAACAGTGAAAGCTGCCCTCTTTACGTCAGCGAGCGGTACGAGTCTCCGGAGCTCCACGGGCCAGACGGGGTACAGGAGCGGCACGGCTCGGGATCAACAAGAAAAAACAAGGAAAAAAAACACATTATTGATTAAATGACTGGGCTGATGTCGGGGACGAGACCGATCAAGTGTGCAGGAGCGGCAAGAACTTCCAACATTAAAATCCAAAACTTTTCCCTAGACAACATTTTTGGAAAAATTTTGAATTTACAATTTTTCTTCTCATCTTGAAGCTTATATATGTATATACATCACAATAAAAAAATAAACAAATAAATAATGGAATAATATGATTTCAACATCTGATCAGGTTAATAATTAATACAGCTGAGTGACAGGAGAGAGATATATATCACATCACATCATATCACACCACACCGCACGCGAAGGAATTTCTACAACGCATGGCACGCATCATGATCACGCCACAGGTCGTTAAACAAAGTTTAAAAGAATTTAAAAAATAAAAATCATTTAAAGAAAGTTGAGAAGGACTTGCTACTTTTACTTCCCATTCACAAAAATAAATATTATATTAAATTAATTTAATTTAACTGAAAAGATAATTTTTTTTTTAATCGGTACCACTTTAAGAATGAAAACAGTGCTCAAATTGTAAAAAAAAAAAAAAAAAAAAAAAAAAAAAACCCACTTGTGAACTGATATTGCGATATTTCATAAAAGTGACTGAATTTATCGCAATTTTCCTTTTTTTAGTTTATGCTCATAAATTTTTTATTTTTTACTTGGCCTGAAAAATTGAAATAAAACAAATCCAAAGGGTCCGTGTTCTTCTTTACTCTCAGACGGCGTTAAAGTGTGTGTGTGTGTGTGTGTGTGTATTACGTATCTACACTGATTTAAACTTTAAAGTGTTTAAAGTTTACCTTCTTATCAGTCAGACTTCCATCAGGATTCAGCCTGAAGCCTCCGACGTGGACGGTCTTCTTGGGGTCGATCTGGCTGATGGAGTATTTCAGCTCGTCAGCGATCGCCATGCAGGCTGAAGGACACACGCCGGCGTTACAGCCTCATTCAGTCAGTCACATTCCCCATTATACATGAACAACGTTTTTACGTGGATTAAATTCGCTTTAAACCTTGTCTGCGTCCTCGTGAGGGTGCGAGTGATGGAAACCGAGTGACCGAGAGCGTCATAACTGAGCTAGCGAGCTAACGGCGGACTTTCCACGGAAAGAACAGAGATCCTGAACACTTGCGTGTTACATATCCATCATTTATTTTTTTATACATCTGCACACATTTTTGCGTACAAACCACAATTACACAATGGACGCGTCTGAAATTTCACATAAAACGAACACACCTTAACGCATTAAAAACTCTAGACGTTTTGGAGTCGAGGGAAACGATGGGGGAAATGTCCACCATGAAGTAAACAGATATCTAGTGTGTATCGACGTGTGATTTGAGACACCGCTCTGGGGCCTGCGGTTTGGGACGAAGCCTGGATTTCCCTTTTGTTGCTCAGAGGAATCAGTTACAAGGTCAAAAGGTCATCACAACACATGTTTAGCACTCTCTTAAGCGTCCCAGAGGCTAAATAAACGCTAGAGCCGAAACTAAAACAGCATGAAGTTTAGTTCCATTTCGGGAAACAGCTTTATGGGTCGTTATACACACACACATCTGGGGAAAAGTGGTACAGGACGCTGTGAAGGTGGGAGCACTGGCGGCGTCCCGACATCGGGGAGGAGCTTCGGTCATGCTCGATCATCCCCATGGGAACTGCCACGCCCGGGCGCCTCTTAAAAACAGGATTTAAGTGACTCCAGCTTGGAGACTTTAGCGCACTGTGACCATCACAATCCCATCATCCCTCAGGAACATTTTCAGGAAAATAATCACTCAGTCAGAGGCTTAATGTTGGAGTTACCACGCCAAAGTTGATCATTTTCCCACAACAGCATGTTCCAGAAAGGTTTTACTTCTCTTATTGCTCACCACAGAAATTAGTCTCCAATTAACACACATTTGTATTTATTAAAAAAAACAAAAAACAAAAAAAACCCAACATGAAATACTTTTTATCTGTATATAGTTACTTTCATGTCTGCAAAACGATTGGATTTTCTCTCGAATTAAAAAAAGTATTAAAAAAATACCCCAGTCCCTCGTCTCTCGCGGGGGTTACGTTCCAAAACTTCCTGCGTAAGACGAAGATCCGCGATACACAGACGCCTTACTGGACCCCTGGTCACGTTTCTGAGCCAAAGTTTCAGCTTTACCTCAGACTGGTACACAGTGCTGACACTGGAGACTCCTTCCTTTCATTTAGGATGTTTAGAGAAAATGTCACCAGGTCAACAAGTCCATTATATCAGTGGAGCGTGCGCTGTACATGTCCCTCTGAACGCGCGGTTACTATAGAAACGAGAACGCATCAGAACGAGGATATTAATATAAACCTGCACAACTGTCTAAAACTAATCAACACCTTCTGACCAATCAGAATCCAGAATCCAGTACAGGACAGGAACAATACTGGCTGCAGGTTTCTCAGTGTGAGTGTTACACGCTTTGCGTTACACGTCCTCGCTACAGAATCGAGCCGAACCACAAAAGGGAACAAGTTTCAGCTCACCTGAGCAGTAGAGCACTTCATCTCTCTTCCCGTCTGCGGTTTTAGACGTGACGGTCATCAGAACGAGCGCAACGCCGACCCACTGCAGCATGCTGGGACTCCTGCAGAGGAACGGCACAGGAACGTGATCGAAGAGAAAGAGTGAAGGTGGAAAGGTGACAACTCACTGTGCACTTCACACACCTTTAAGAACACCAGTGTGTTGTGCATTTTAATACTCCATTCTGATTGGTCAGTTATCTCATTCCAGGGCATTCTGGTGTTTCTGCACAACGGAACGTTGCTTTGGATTAAATCAGCAGCCCAATTAATAAAATTGGTGAAATGATGGATTTAGATGTGTAATAAGCGGGATAACGTACAGCGAGCCGGTCATTAGCGCAAAATCAACCTCTTTAGGGTGATTTACTACACATATAATAATAATAATAATAATAATAATAATAATAATAATAATAATAGGGTGATATTTCACAATAACGACTGGCTTGCTGTAAATGATCCCTTACATCAACACCCTGGTACGAGAGAGTACAAAATAAATAAATAAATAAAATTTAGCAGCTCCTTTCCCATACGCTTTAAACACTTTCTAGACACGATTAAACACAAAGAAAATATTTGCGAGCATATAGCAAGGGAATTTTGTGTCAAATTCATAGAAACATCACGTCTGAATGTTGCGTAGAAACATCACATTTACAGCGAGTAATGCTACGGGTGAAGAACTGGGATATTGGCGAATGCTGGTTGCTTCTCCCCGACCGTATGCATCGTAGCCAGCAGCCAATCACAGCCAAGGTATTATGAATAGGGCATTCTGATTGGCCAGACTCGTTCCTCCAGCCATGTTTTCTTTTTCAGTATCCCCACACCGCGTTTTCATGAACACTACTACGTGTTCTTTGTGTCTTGTGTAAATATGATCTAAACTGTACTGTATTTTATGGGAATTTATTTTAAGGATAACAAAGGACTTCTTTATGGTTTTTCAGTAACATGACAAGCTGCAGTTTTTGACTTGACAGTAAAGAGCGGCTGGTGAGGGAACGCCTGTTTATAGCTGCTATAACGTAAGCGAGTACAGGAACTTATTTCACAGCAGTTCCACAACCTCACAACGTTATATACATATATATATATATATATATATATATATATATACACACACACACACATACACACAATTATATATATCAAGCAGTCACTGATTATTTTACTGTAATAGCATGCCACACAGTAGTGCATTACTCTCTTAACAAACCATGAGTAACATTTCCATAGTAGAACCCTACACTAATATGTAATCAATGCTTATTATTTCATTCTTTATACCATGTTTCACCTGTTTATACAATTCACAACTGAAAATAAATCCACATCAGTTTGGAACAATCTGACGCTGCCTGGTCCTGAATGCTGGTCACTCCCTGAACCGTTGCTCATGTCGGTGAAGCGGTGCCCAGAGTGACGAGTTCAGCCAAACACGCTCAAAATAAAATCCCAACACACCCCGGGCTCTTCTACACACTCCTGTCCTGTATTAAGCCACAACAGGACTACCATCTCGGGCAAAGACCTGCCTTTAGACACTGATTAACTACACTTATTTGTCCAGCTGTCCAGGGTCTCAGAAGTTCTGGCACCCCTGTTCACAGAAACATGCAGGTCAGGGTGTTCCCATCAGGGGAGTCTTCCTCAGGTCGTGCTTTAACACACACACACATCTTCTAAACAGCGTGTAGGGTTTCTTCATGAGCTGACAAGCTGTCGGGTGAGTTACAGCACACCTAAGGGTACCTGGGTGGGGGGTGGGGGGCGGGGGCAGCTCAGAG
>JAQMCW010000018.1:624837-641666 GCA_030068335.1 Chrysichthys cranchii | reverse complement strand
CCCCCCCCCCCCCCCCCCCCCCCCCCCCCCCCCCCCCCCCCCCCCCCCCCCAGCTCAGAGTGTGTCCAATAACAGAAAAAAGGAACAGGAGGGTTGAACAACAGGACACACTTCAAGCAATTAGTGACGATGCGGTTACTATTATTATTATTATTATTATGCGGTACGTGTACGGAATTTGTACTTTATTAAAAGGTCACAATCAATAGTTGCTTAAAGTCATGAAATAATTTTTAAAAAATCACTGTGTATATAATAATAATAATAAATTATAAAAACAATACAAAAATAATAATAATAATAATAATAATAATAATAATAATGTAGATTTGCTGTTTTGTTTGGGAACACCTTGCCTGTCGGGTGCAGGAGAATTTTAAACACTGACTGATTTATTGATTTATTTATTTATGGCAAAAGAAAAAAAGCCTGTACAATAACAACAGAATGATTTGAATGCAATGCTAGTGCTAGTCCAGTTCTCTGGTGCCAGGTGCCCCATGGTTATAGAGGGCAGGTAGCAGCCATGCTCCTTCAGGTCAGAGCTCTGCTTCCTGCCTCAGGTGCACCTCACCTTAATCCCACTTCATGAGCACTTATAATCACCCTGTGTTGGAGAGCAAACCTCCGAAAACGTGTCAAAGCGTGTCATGTCGCCGTGGTCACGTGGTGTCAGCTTACCTGTCTGCTCCTGGAGCATAAACACACACAGGTGAGCGATGAACAACTATACACGACCGTAAACACAGCGCGAGCGTATGCAAACACCGAGCTAGTGAGCGGAAACTTTCCGTGTTACGTGTGTGTGTGTGTGTGTGTGTGTGTGTGTGTGTGTGTGTGTGTGTGTGTAACACGATTCACAGGTTCTCGGTATAAAAAGGCAGACCTGTGTTACGTGCCGGTCTGTGGCCATGCCACGACCCACAAGCGTGCTGACGGCGACGGTGATTGACACGTCAGCTGACCAATAGCGTGGCTTCCCCGAGATGGCTGACCAATGAAAATGAGAGCTGCACAGAACGTTAAGTACCCGGATGGACCAAGAACAGGCGACTCAGGTACTGTACAGTAATTCTGTTTTGTGCTGCAATGTATGGATATGCAACATGATTCTTTCTAGGGAGTCGACTCATTCGGGTCGGTACACTAAAAGGATTCGAATCCTTCAAACAGTGATTCGTTCCTGTTGTTCTGTAAAAAAATTAGAGTTAACCAGCTGATTCCCCAGCGGCTTCGCTGACTGAGTGCAAGGGAAAAATTAAAATGCAATATTTATAAAATAAGTTCGTTAATTACCAATTTTATTTTTCGACAAATAGCGGTCATACGTCATTTCCGGTTCCAGCGCGAAAAGTATTGTGTAGATTTAGATCAAAGTTTTCTTAAATAATTCCTTCCCAAATATGTGTTTACTTTTCAATATCAGTAAAATAACTCTCACACAAATAATAACAATTTGTAAAGACGAGATAAAAATGGCGTCCACAAACAAAGTGATTAGTTCAAATGTAAGCGCTAGTGAAGTTGTTTCCACTCATAAGCACGGATATTCTGTGGTCCTACGGCATTTCCGTTTCAAACGCCAAAAGAATTGTGTGTGTATATGTGTATATATATGTATGTATATGTATATGTGTGTGTATAATATATATATATATATACACGGGTGGGAATGTTTGATTGTCAGATTGGGCCTTTTCTGTGTGGAGTTTGGATTTCTCGCTGTACCTGTGTATATATTTCCTCCAGACACTCTGTTTTCCTCTCACCGCCCAAACACATACAGATTAGGTCAATAGACTACTTTAAATCGCCCTTAGTATGAACATGAGTGTGAATGGGAGTGCGCTTCTGCATTAGAATGCTGACCTGGCCACCAGGGTGTGTCCCGCATCTCACATGAAATCAGCTGGTATTGCCTCCAGTGTCCCCACAAGCCTTAATGGATAAGCGGTATAGATAATGGATGGATGAAGGAACACACATTTTTAGTTAAGCTGGTTAGTTTTGCGGGCCAAATCTCCAGTTTTACTATGGAATAATAAACGTGGCCAAGACCCACCTTCTTTCAAAGGAAGAGAAATGGTAACTGACGTGTCACGTGACCAATATTAAACAAAACTCTTGGAAGTCTGTAAAGTATTCTTAATTCCAGTTACTGTGTTTTTTTTTTTGCTACAACAAACAACTTTTAAGCAACAAGCAGCTTTCCCTGAAACCACTGTATAGGAGAGCCGGTCAGATTTCAACTTTCAATATTCTGAAGGTTGAGGCCAGAAAGGTGTCGAGTATCAGACACTGAGACTACAGTGATATTGACATGAAAATGAATATTATGGTTAAAATGCAAAGTACAAATTCCAACCAAATTTTTTCTCCGCGTTCTCGGTCCAGGCAGATACTTGGTTATTGAGCTCCAAATCCATCCTGATAAGAATTTAGCCGCATGTCCTCATGAGGATCACCAGCCAGCACACTGACTGATGCACATGGTCCAGTTTTGCCAAACTTCACCCGACTGTGAAGAGTTTTGGCTAAAGCTGCGAATCTGTTGCCACCTGCCCCCTGCAATTAAACCATATGGATGAGGCAGAGGCTGGTCTTCCTGAGCCAATCATTTTGGCACTGTGCATTTTGGCATGTGGAATAAAGATTAGATCTGATCTCAGAGTCAGTACCAGTATGATTTTGGTATTCTGTTTATTCATTTAGCATCACACACCCAGCAAGATTAAAATTTTATTAATCCCCAATGGAAATTTAAACTGAAGGTTTAAATACGATGAGGTAATCTGGTTTCCTTCTAGTTTACTGTCGAGTTAAAATCAAGATTGGATTATGTATTAAATTCAAAATTCTGATCATCTTTAAAAAAAAATCAATATTTAAATTAAATCTGGGTTAATCTGTTAATCTAATGCAATCCAGCACAAGAAGGTCATGAATTAGATGTATTACAGTATATTTGATTTCTTATATATATAGATCACATTATATATAGGCTCCATCAGTGGCTGTTTTTAAATCTTGTGTAAAAACCTATTTTTAGGCCTTGGCTTTCAACCCAGTGTGAAGTGTTTTTTGGGGATGTTTTGTGTTCTTTATTATCATTATTTTTATTATTAGTAGTAGTTTATTCTGTTGGTGTGTTTTAAGATGTATCTCTTTTGTTTTATTATTTTAATTTACTAGTATAACATAAAACACCGAGGTGTTTTTCTTTCTTTTATCTGTTTGGCATGAATGGCTTTTATGTGGGCTCTTTGTACAGCACTTTGGTCAGTGTCTTTGTTGTTTTAAAGTGCTTTATAAATAAAGTAGTATGGTATGGTATGGTGTGTGTGTGTGTGTGTGTGTATAATATAATATTATAAAACCAAGTTAAGGAGTTTAGAAGCAAAAGCTTGGTCCAATAGACAGAAAAGTTTGTTCAAGTTGTGCTTTTGTTACAGCGGTGGAAAGAACACTCCATTATCAGTTATTACACTTTATATCAACAGGAATAGAATGACTGTTTTAATAAATATTGGCTTTTATTTCATGAATGAAAAGTCTCCAATAAATAGGCAAAATGTTAATTTAACCCATTTAATGTTTTTTTTTTTTTTCTCATTCAAATCATTAGTTTGTAATATGAGCCTGTGCTGAGAAGCTTGGTGACTTTTTTATTTAAAAAAAAAAAACAAAACAAAAAAAACAACGCTTGCATTAAAGACAAGAAAGTATGACGAATTAAATGTAGATTATAAAAAAAAAAACAGATGTCCCGCATAAATATTTTATTAAATCACATATTGCATAAAATATCCCAGAAATGCCCACCCCCAGCTACTCATATCCCTGATTATTTCTTCTCTTGTAGAATATCACCCATAAATAAAAGAATCCTGATAGATATTTGGTGCTTATTAGTGCAAACACCCAAGTACAGCACCACCCTTCGCGTGCCAAGGCCTGCCCTGGGTCAATTAGCTAATCAGCTAACATGCTAGCTCATTATCTTCAGCTTCTGTTTGCTAATTAGTGACTGACGCCAACCGAGGACGTCTTGGCTAGTAGTAATACAGCAGTACTTAAAGATAACGTAGATAAGCAAATAACTGTACACTTCCAAAATAATGACCATATTTACATATTTTAACGGGATGCCTGATGATGCCTGTTTATTTCTTCACAACTAGCTGGCTAATACTTCACAGCTTTACTAGCATCAGGTTAGCCCGACAAATAAACCTTAAACGACAATTTATTCCCCTCATAGTTGAGATTTAAAGTGTAGTTTTAATGTTATAATTAAATATGATGTTAATTGTGTCTTATTGGAAGGAAAGGTCTTGGCTAGCTTGCTAGGAATCTGTAAACGAAGCTAATGTTGTTGGTGTATTAGGACTATAGAAGCGTTAAATAAATAAATAAATAAATAAATAAAAGCTGTTTATTCATTGAATTTTAGTTCCAGTTTATTCGGCAATACAGACTTGAAGCCTCTGATTACAGAGTGTTTTGTGCCCTAGAGATGATGAAGTTCTCAGGAATGTGTGGAGGACACCTGAGGAGAACATGGCCAGTCAAGCTAAATGTAAAGCTTTATACAGTTAAAACTATCCCCCTCTTCATTAAAAAGGGTTTGTTTTGTTTACTGCTGCTCATTTGTGTGAAAATAAGCCGTGTTGGTTTAAGATAATTACTGTTTGTCACTGAAAGGCTGTGCGTTTACATGCTTTAATTGGTTTGTATGCAACACTGCTGCTGCTAATCAGTGCACTGGGCTTTGGGACAAACTTTTTGTACAGATTTGTTTATTTTTATTTAGTAGGATAATCCTTAACAGAACAGTTTGTTGAACTAATCTGAGGCCATGACATTAGTTCAGTGTAATATTACGCTTTTAACCACGCCATGGGATCACCTTAGACCTGAGTCTTCACTGAGTCAGAGTTGGATCTTCTCATTTGACTTCTAAGACTTGACTCTGATATTGTTGATTAATGTTCTGTAACGGCACAGCCCTGACTGGAGTTCCAGCTGAAAGGTAAATGATAAACTTGTGTAAATGTTTCTGTTGCTTTTCTAGTAAAAGCTAACTCCTCACCGGGACTTGTACAGTGGATACGGCACGTAATCTGAGGTCAGTAATAAACAGATGAAGAAAATTTGTTGTTGGATGTTTAAATAACATTTATTTATGGAAGGAGGCTCCAGGGTCAGTGCTTTGTCCGGGCCAGTAACGTCTTCAGGACAGAGGAGTTCTCACTTCATCTTGCGTTTTTTTTTTTGTTTGTTTTTTTTCCCTCACTAAAATGATCTCCTGTGTTTTCTTTTTTGGTCTTACGATCTTGGAGAGACAGAATAACCTGAGGCAGGTGAAGGAAGGACTGTTTATAGTTGCTATAACACAAGAAAGGACAGAACAGGAACTAGGTTGTTTGGCAGAGCTTCCCCAGAATTAAATTTACCTCTAAATTGATTAAAAAAAAAAAAAAAAAAAAAAAAAAAAGCAGGATTATGCATTCATTAATAAATTTAAGAAAAATTGAATTGTTGGCTGTACTGTTGTATGAAACTAATCCATTATGAATTAATATTATTATGGAGACTTTATAAGTACACCCCTTCATCTGATTTAAAAAAAAAAATTTAATAAAAGGGTTCAAAATCTTACTGTGTATTTCAAGAGCCATGCTAAATGACTCTTACTTCTAATCTGATCAGTTTGGCTGAGTCTCTCCGTTTACTTTTTCTGATCTCTTGACGATTGTGACATGTTTGCCTTGCACTGTCTTTCCTCTTTTTTTTTTTTTTTTTTTTTTTTTTTTTTTTTTTTGTTTGTTTTTTTTTTTTTTTTTTTTTTTTGCTTCATTATTTTTTTAAGCGATTTGGAAGATGACATCCATGATGACAACTCTCCGACAGGCCTGAATGTGAGTATTTCTTACATCCACACCGCCCTGGGGTTTGTATAAAAAAAACCCAAGCTGTCCGAGTGCTCTTGAGCTTGTGCTAGCAGCGGATGTCTGTTTTGCAGGATCAGGTGTAATGTAACCGAGCAGCTGTGTGTGTTCCAGTGGCAGGTTTAAGGTAAAGGTGTCAGATTCTGCCTCGGGACAGGTGACGGCCGCTTTCTTGGCAGGAGAGGCAGCCGTGTTTCCTTCACTAGTAATGGCGTGTTGTGTCCTCCAGCAGAGACGCAGAGTGTGCTAGATAGACAGGAATGAGCTGTGAGTGAGACGCTGTTTCAGGAGTGTGGTTTTTATGTCGGGGAACTGCAGGGCAGGTACGACGACGCCGTCTGAGTGAGATATCACGGCTGGATCTGCGCAGGAGTGATGCAGCCGGTCAGTCTGTATAGCTATGTAAAGACTTCCCTCGTGGCGTTGTAGGCGACATAAACACAACACACTCCAGGTTTTTGTACACACTAAATGCTAAAGATGTTCAGCATGGTTGCAGGTTTTTCTTGCAGTAAATACACTAAAGACTGCTGACTGTCTCACTAATTTATCTAGTTTACTAAAAGCAGTTTGTAATCTTTCTTACTTTCATTAGACACTATTCTGCGAGTTATTTGATCAGGATATGACCCTGCTGTCATCGTAAATAAATAAATTACCTCATTTTACGCTGTGAACAAAACTTGATAAGCCACTTCTACAGCATTTGAATGAAATGTCAGTAGGTGAAAAAATGTACGCAAGTCAAGAAACCTTTGTACAAATTTGACAAGTCCCTCCGTCTGGTGTTCCCCGGGTAATGTTTTGCATACTGCAAGCTGATTCGTTCTCATGTTTTATGACCTAGTGACACTTGTTCAGCTGTAACTCGAGGTGAGATTTTTAGCTCCCTCTTTGGGTGATGTTCGTATGAAAGTTTTCGCACGTTGTCTGTGCCCTCGTTAAGTTCCCTGAAAGGATTTAAGAAATAAAATAAATAAATCACATGGGTTGAACACTTTTAAAAATTCGTTGTTTCTTTTCAGGGCACTTGGGATGAAGAGCTGAACGATGACCTTTTGCGAAGTGACGAGGACGACCCAACCACCAGGTAAAGGTGAACTTTTCCGCTCTGAAAGGTTGATCTCTGGAATAAACGCTGTGCAAATCGTTGAAATGCAACACAAGGAGCAGCATAATATATAATACACACACACTATATATACATTTTTTTTTAAAAAGTCAGTGCTTCATCATCAACAGTTTTCAATTAGGAGTTAATTAGGATCCTGAGTTAACTCTTAAAAGGGTTATTGGTCCAGTGTTTCCATATTGGATTGATCTTGAGGATGTTCTTATCAGGTGTGTGTGTGTGTGTGTGTATGTACACAGTGGTGTGAGCACACATCTGGAATTTGGGGCCAAGGCTGAGGCAGTACATCTGGCTGAGGAAGTGTGAGAGCAGCCGGTAGCTGACGATACTTTCGACGTCCAAATCAATGAACCTCTAGGTGATGCATTTCAAGTGAGTCTCTCTCTCTCTCTCTCTCTCTCTCTTGGTCTCAGATAACATTGGTTCCCTTTTAGTGTGTGTTTGTAAGCTGCTGCTTTGCCGTCGGTTCCCCTGGGAGGCTGCAGGCTCAGCGATGGCAGGAGAGGTGAAATTAGATCCATTATCACTCTCTGCCAGTTTATTTGTCCTGACAAAGTTAGCGCTGACAGCTTGTTTGGTGGACGGTTCGAGCTCTGACCTTGAGGCTCGCGTCCCCACAGAAAAGCTCACGGCTTTGTGTTTTCCAGAGCGAGACTCCCTGCCAATTATCCAGCCTCCGATAACGCACGGGCTTCCATCCAAATCTGATAGCGGCCTGTGTAGGTGAAAAAGATTATTGACCTTTTTAAAACCATATTTACGGGGTTTAAATATGATGGGTGTAATTGATGCTCTTCTCTCGTTGTTTTTCTGTCTAATTGATAAACTGGAGAACGAGATTATCCTTTAGATGAGGGAGATAAGCAGCAGGTACGTGAAGGACGATGGGTGGGGTGGGGTGGGGTGGGGGGGGTGGGGGTCTGCGGTTATGGTTTGCAAATAAAGCATGGGGGAAAAACGAAGTCTGTTCTAATTAAAGCATTAATGTGTCAAAAAACAAAAGGGATGAAAGAAAAGGACAAAAATAGATCTGAACAAATAAATAAAAATAGAACTGATGAAATAAAGTAACAGGTAAATACAAGGGGATAAAATAAGATTATAAAAATTATGTTCTAGTTAAAGCATTACAGTATATCAAAAAGGAAAAGGGGGAAAATTGGAAATAAAAGGACACAAATTGATGATCATAGCTGTGATTTAAGCAAAGGAAACATTTAAAAAATAAAATATAAAAAAATCCTTTCCAGATAAAATACAGGGAAGTCTGTTCTGCTGTAGGGCTGCGTTACGTCATATGGAATAAAACAAAGGAAATGTATAGAAAAGAAAAATGGAGTGAATGGCTACGAAGAAAGGAAAAAGAGGCTAATTAAAGTTTTAATTAACGGGCTGTGTTTCCAGGGTGTGAAAATAGAAAAAGAAAAAAATGTCTCATCCATAAGAAAACAGACTTAAGAAAGAAAATTAAAGAAAAAAAAGGGGGGGGGGTAGACATTTTACAAACAGACCTTGACAAAAGAACAACTTTCTAATCAAAGGCCACAGTGTTACACCTGATCAAAATAAGGAAATAAAAGTACTTTTAAAACTGTAAGAAAAGGGGGAAAAAAAACCATGGAGATGAAATCACTGACAAACAAGTTGATTTGAGATCC
The DNA here is from genome assembly GCA_030068335.1 of Chrysichthys cranchii. NCBI lineage: Eukaryota > Metazoa > Chordata > Actinopteri > Siluriformes > Claroteidae > Chrysichthys > Chrysichthys cranchii. Next base: position 632,925 of record JAQMCW010000018.1, on the reverse strand, counting down.
ATAAACACGCGCGTTCAAAGAGGAGACAAACGCAAGATGCAAGAAATGTCTTAGGCCATGATCAGACGCCACAAATTCGGCCCAATTTTGACACGATTTTGTCGTAGCTGAATATGAACGTCAGGAACAACAGGCCTTGAAGTGTGACCTGGAAGACCAGTGGTGTGACCTCTGGGACCCTGCATGAGCCCATCAAAAACTCTCGCATGTCAGAATTTTTTGCATCATCTCACCTGTTGACGACTTCAACGCGTTCCTTCTGTCTCCACGATTGACTGTTTCTTGCCCCTTCTCCCTCACGACACGCAAGAACCTGAATGATGATTGGTCAAGAGGGTTGTAGGGTTTCCAGTCTCCCATTTGAGACCAGGCAAGAATTTACAGGACGGTTTGTCTAATCTGACCTGGTGGCCGCCATGCAAGACACAAAAAAAATAAAATAAAAAATCACAGTCTGGTCCCGGCATGACGCATGCTGCATTGCACACACAGCTGACCCTGAAACAGACCATAAAATGTAACTATTAAGGCATCATAAGACCAACACCGCCGTCATGCACAGGGGGAAACTCAGTCCTGTATGTGGACACCGACTCTGAGCGGGTATATGAAGACACGTCCAGGAAACGTGCGTAGGGGCCATGCCTCCTTCCCTGGATTTGAAGGTTTTCTGTATGCAAAAGCATGTGACGGATCTGCTTGGTGATTTTATTATGCTTAAACGTGTTTGTATTTATTTATTTAAACGTTTTCCCAAAAAGTTGTCAGCACGGCTACTGGACACTCGGCCAGGACAAATGCTCAGCCAGCTAAAACGGTGGAACATCTCTCTATTAATTATGATCATCTGTTGGCTGTGATGGAGCTCTCTATTGCCTGTCCAGCACCATCTCTCTCTCTCTCTCACACACACACACACACACTTAAACACACACACAGTGCAGATGGCGCCTGATCTGATCTCCGATTTGCACGCTGGTGTTGATGTGGGCTCTGCGCCGAGCCTGTTAACGTGTGTGTGTGTGTGTGTGTGTGTGTGTGTGTGTGTGTGTGTGTGTGTGTGGAAAGGAGGGCACTAAACGGAGAGACACTGGGTTGAGTGTATATACAGGCCGGTCATTTCTCGGGTGGAAATTCTTTCAGACCAACTTTGTCATTTTCCTGCTCACACTTGTACCCATTTAATAACGTCATCACACACTCTTCAAAAATATTGTTCAGTTTATTATTCAGTCGTCTGCAAAAAGTCACGGTTAAATGCAAATTAAATGTTGGCACAGATGCATGTACTGTGTATATACACACACACACACACACACAATGCACAACTACGCAGAACAGCAGGAGGAGCGTCATGAACAGATGACATGAAGTGTGAAGCCGAGCAAACTGACTGCAAACAGCGTGATTATAAACCATCATAAACAGCGTGTGAAGCATGAAGAGGGACAAACGTGGCTGTAAAAATGCATTAAACTCGACATGGTCACTTATCTGGATGAAACTGAGATTATTAAAATAATTGACTCATGTCGTGTTTTGTAATTTTCATTTTTAAGCTATTTTTAAATATGCACATGATCTAAAGCATGAATATTTATTGTTTGTGTTTCTATATGGTCTAAATAGGTGCCCTGATGTTGCACTTGTGTATTTGTTGTGAATAATTCCATATTAAACCAGGAATCTGATCAAATAGCACGGAATCTATAGATTATAGGAAAGTGTTGGGTTATTTTACAAAATGAATTTCAAATTGGATTCTCTCATGTCGTGGTAAAACTGGAGAGTTCATCGAGTGAGATGATTCAATGAATCAAAGTCGGGGCAAAATTGAAGTTTCTACTCGGCTGTTTCATTGAATTGAATCAAATCTGTTTATTGAATTTAATCGTAGTGAAATAGGATCGTCTCAAGTTGTGGCAAAATGTTTGGTCGTATTAAATCGTTACTTTGACTTAAATTAATCATTAAATTGGTTCGGAGTTTCTACTGAAATGTTCCTTTACGCAATTTTTAAAATTTTAGGTTCATTTGAATCGAGTCAATGAATCGATTTGCACTCGAATGGAATCTTAAGTTTTGGTAAAGTTTTAGGTTTCACTGATTGAAACAATTCAATGATTTGAATATTTTAAGCCACTTAAAAATAGAGGCGTAATCAAATTGAATTCCCAGGCTTCCACTTGATTGATTAATTGAATGAAAATCAAATTGCTTATATGAAGCTATTTTATATATATAAAATATATATTTTCTATCGATATTATTTTCATGGTGAATGACAGTCCTAAAGATATTATATAAACATAACTCAACCGTAGCATTACATCTTTCACTTAGTAATGCTAAAATGCCTTATGTGCTCTCAAGTGTGTGATGGATTGGCCATCAGCTTGTCACTGATGATGATTTGTGTTTTGATGTCTAACAGGAGGATCCGTTTGGACAGCAGGAGGATGAGCAATGCTGGGAAACAAAGAAAACAGCGACTGTAACGTGCTTGTACACCGGTGACATCTGGGAGAATGCAGTAGGAGCTCTGGGTAACGTTCCTCATGCCCTCCAGATTGTGTAAATTCCCCACAGCTCTTGTTCCACACGGCTCGTTCTCATGGCAACAGCGAAATTGACATTTCAGTCAAAATTACAAATGCAATTTCATTTTTGTCAGGAGTCAAGACCTCATGTGACAGCTTATTCGACTGCTGATCAGAGGCTTCGCCCAATGCCGAAATTAACATCGACACCTAGTGTGAAGGAGAATAATTGCCGATTCGCAGCTGATTGAGGGAGCGTGGGTTCTTCACATGAATCGCTGTATGCTGTTTGATGTGTATATCAGCCATCCGTGAAGTCGGCACGACGGACTGGCAGAAAAAAAAATGATTAAAAGCTTTTCTGTTTGTCCTGCCGTGGGTTTTTGACAAATTAAACTGCACATTTTATGACCTTTGATGTCACTCATCACCCCATGAATGTCCACATCCATCTAAACTAGGGCTGTAGCATCAAAATCAACATCTGTGTCAGGGATTTATTTGACTTCAAGGCTTATTTGGAGGCTAGCAGACCGACTGCACTGTCCTTTATACAAATATTTATGAATATTTTTACTACGATGTACATCAAATAGTGCAGATTTTTTTTCTGGCTAAGGGAGTTGTATATGAATACTTGTACAAAGGTCATTTTTTTTTATTTGTATAAATAACTAAATTTGACTTGAACAGTGAAATTAATAGAAAATCCATACAAATTTAAGTATACAGTACGTCTCAAAAGCTGCACCTTTTTGTATATTGAATCGTTTTATGTTGTCAAAATTCGACTTTTCCATTAAATTGATTCATTGAATCGAATTGTAATTTGACTCAGCAAATTTTGGTTTCCACTGAATCTAATGTCATTACTGAATCTATTCACTGAATTAAATCTTCTCGGGTCATGGCAAAATGAGCACCTTTGCCTCTCACATCAGTATTGTGGGTTGTTTTGTGTAGATTCATCACAGTAAACATATTCAGTTTTACAAAGTGGGGATAAATTTGGTGGGGGGGACTTCTGCGACAGGTATGACACTTGCATTTTTCACTGTTTATACAGGATCCAAAGATGTTAAAGGCTGAGTAGGTGAATCGAGTGTTGAGTTATTGTATGCAGAGTGATGCACTGATGCTGTGTTCACGTTACAGCAGTCAAAGAGAACTTGTAAGAGGAGATGATGATGATATTCAGGCTGAAAGCAGCCATATTGTACACTCTCAGCGTTTTGTGGCGTTCGTCAGCGAGGGCCGTTTGATAGATGGTGCCACCTGCCTGCAATGAGGCTCTGGGATTTACACACTCTCAGCGTAACACCCAGAGCATCTCCTTGGGATAAAATTAAATATTCATTGGTTTCAAAGCAGATGTTTGCCTGACCTGAGGTAGACCACCGTGACTGTATTTTACCTCAAAACGCTGTGTGTGTGTGAGACAGAGTGAGTTTGCTCACTGATGCAGTATTGTGTGTGTTCGGATTCCCACATGTTTGTGACTGACAGATGCACAGCGGAGCCGAGTGAAGGAGATGGAGCATCCTGCAGGAGAGGGACATGGACGTCACGTTCATACACAGGTAATGAAGTAAAAACGGTAAAGTGGAATTTGTGCACATTATACATTTAATAGAGTCATGTCCACTGGGGTTTCACTGGAAGTATGGAATGAATATTTATTTTTTTAAATTAAAAACATCTTAAGGCACGTTTATATGTAAGGAAATGTGCTCTACTTAACAGGTGCAGAAGCTAAGCTTTAACTTTTACTCTTGGAGGCAACACCTCATTCATTGCAACTTTCAGGTCAAGAAGGCATGCCTTCTTTACTCTAACTTCCTGGCAGTGAGGCCACGCCTCCTTCATGGTATCCTTTAGGCAGAGAGGCCACGCCTCATTCACTGTAACTTCTCTGCACAGAGGCCACGCCTCCTTTGCTAATTTCTCTGCACAGAGGCCACGCCTCCTCCACTGTAACTAGCTAGGAGAGGCTATGCCCCCGTACGTTGTTCTGAATCAGTTCCATCATAAATATCCAGCTTCATGCTGAGATTAATATTGATCAGAAATCCCAGGAGTGTCCTTTTTTTTTAAAATTTTTTTTATTTTTCCTCTTAAACTCGGGGGGAAAAAAACATTTTTTTAAGCGCAGTGTTTTTGTAGAAGCTCATCTCCTGCTTTAATGTCATTGTGGGGCATGTTTGCTCAGGAGAGTGTTTTCCATCTACACTCTGTTCCTCTCCTTTAGCCGTGTTGATATTCGGATTATGCTGAATAACTTGGCACTCGTCCACTCGGAGCCAATCATACGAAATTAGCTCGGTGTTTAGTTTGGGATTTAGCATATTGGCCTTTCGGTTCCTGAGCAGATGGCTGGAGACTGCAGATTACAGTGGGAATTAAACTCAGGTGAACGTGTGAGAAAAGGCTTTTAACAAGTGCAGAACAATTGAGTTAAAGAAGCAGACTGAGGGGAAGGATGGAGCTGAAGGAGAAACGCTGCGTGATGGCAGGGCGGAGGGTAATAACTCATTTTAGCAGCTGTGAGCTTGTGACATTAAACGCCTAATTTATCACATCACCTTAAATTCTGTACATTTTCTCTTCAGTCTTTACCGTTACTGTTTGGGTGACGATTTTATGGGGCTTTTTATTTTATTTTACTATGCCACGCCCACAAAATTCCATGAAAGGTGACGCTCACAGAGAGCTGACGTGTTTACAGCATTCCAATTAAAAAACATGTCTCCTCAAACATTTTATCCATTTATAGTTGTTTTGTACAGCTTTAAGTTATCAAAACCCCAGAAAGCAAAAACACCTCTTTGGAGAATATGGCAGAAGTTATTTTCAAAAATAATTATTAAAATTATTATTTAAAAAATGTATAACATTTTTGGAAGGGGTTTCCATTGTCACCGCTTTGGAAGCGTCTCATCCCTGTGAACGGGCTGTTCCTATAGAAACGATTACGTCATAGAACGAGCGCGTTAATATAAACCTGTGGTCAGAGCTGCAGTTATAGAAAACTAACCAACATCATCTGACCAATTGGAATTCCCAGTGCTGTGGGATTAAATCACAATATTCCAAACTTGAACTTGAATAAATGAACTTGAACTTGAAACCTACAATCCGGATAAAGTGTATAACTGATCATCAGTGAGCACCCAAGCTCAAAAACTGTATATTTTTTTTTGTTTTGTTTTTGTTTATTTTGCTCAGACATTCAAAATGTATATTAATAAAAAACAAAATCAATCGGTTATGGCCTTCGTTTACCTTTCCCTCCCTCCCTCCTTCCTTCTCTCTCGCTCTATGATTTCATGGCTAATCTGTGATCACACCACTAATGCACACGGACAGGCAGGAAGCAGAACCGACCTCCATTTCTATTACTGCTCGAGTCATCATGTATGTAGTCCTGAAGCTGCTGACTGTGTGTGTTAATATAAATAATATGATGTGTTTATAAAGACAGAAGCGTTCGTATTGGTGGCAGGGCTCTCGCACGGAGCTGTAGAGATATATGGCATGGTTTACATTATTATGGTGAAATAACAGATTCCAGGAAAATGTTTAATGCATTTGAGATCTAAACCCCTGACTTCTCGCTGAACGTGTATACGGCGTGAGGGGTTGTGGAAAATGAGGTTAGTTGATATCGGATCTGTTAATTTGTGCCGCGTGAACTGATTTAGTGTCGATTTTCATTTGACCTTGAACCGTGATATGATATTAAACTGTAAAACCCCGTGTGGGATGCTGGCATGTCACATCCACCAGACGAGCCACAGTGGTTTCTCAGACATTTGGGACTATTTCGTGCCGCAAGTCTGACCTTGGTGTGTAAACCTCTGACTTTATGCCGAGTGAGGTGCTGTGAATCAGAACGCGTGTTTATATCAAGCTGTAAAAATTGAATAAAAAATATTTCATATACATGGCCGTGTTTATATTTTGGTTTAAAGTACCAGAAAATACAAAAAGGAGAATATTTGGTGCATGGAAATGCTGGGATTTATTTATTTATTTATTTTTTAGCTGTTTCCATATTCCCGAATCTAAACTCGTAAAAAGTCTATTGGAGGAGAAAGGACACGTAATCACCAAACTTAAACAGATTTGCCCTGTGACCTTAAACTGTGACGTCATTTAAGCTGTGAGTCTCAGACTGTCAGCGCGTCCCGCCGGCGAGCGCCGGTGGTTTAACGCGTCTGAGAGCAGGAGCGGAGACGTATTTCATGCTGTAAATGTAATCCATGCCAGGGAAAAGTAGACATGTTGATGCTCGCTGTGCACGGCATCCATGTTGGACTTCTAAACCTGTGACTTGCTGTTACGCTAAACCTCTCCTGCCCACAATCGCAGTATGCATAAGTGAATAAAGCTCATATCAAACAGTTCCAGTTGTGAAGCGAGGCCTATCAGTGTTTACAGACTTACAAACCGTGTTTAGCCAGGACACTGTTGGGTAATTGGAGTAACACACACACACACACACACACACACACACACACACACACACACACACACACACACACACACACACACACACACAGTGAGCATCTGCTCCGCACCCGGAGACCCTGGGGATCCACAGCAGGGTGAGCGATGCTAGTAATGCTTGAAAGGGAGGACCGATGCCACGTACACTTTCTCTTACACACATTTACACGCTTAAGGTCAAAACTTCAGCGTACGCGACTGTTCTTATTCCTTCACCTTATTATCTAAAATACAAAATGCTGCTTTGTTGATCATTTATTCAAATGATGTACTTTAAGCAGTGGTATCTTATGCATTTAATTCATATGTATGTTACTAACACATTATCTCCCGAACATGAACCCCTCTGTCTTGGTACGCTTCTCTGTGTGTCGTCTGTCTCGTTACTTTAGAGGTATTAATGCAGGTTCTGAATCCTGGTTGAGGAAAAGTAAATAAGTGTGATTTTGTGTGTAATTAATTTTCTGATTCTCCTTCTGAGTAAATGTGCCTCTCTAAACCTGGCTGTTCGAGAGTTTCACCTGAAATGTAGTGTTTATTAGATTCCCCCCCCCCACACACACACACAATTTTCTGTTCATTACACCTTCCTGTGATGTGATAAAAGCCAAGCCTTGTTTGTGCTTTAGGGCTTTTTTCCAATAAATAAAAAAAGCCAAGATTAATTATGAGATGAAATCATTAGGGGTGTGAATCCCTGTGTCCTAGAAGAATACACATCTCGATAATGATTCGTAGGAAGGATGCACTTAAGGCAGACTGCAGTTCAGTACTGGTACATAAGCCACACCCCCTTCATTGACCTTACCTCTTTTATTGGTGCTAACGACCAAAGGCCGCGCCTCTTTCACAGCTGCCACGCCTTCGTCACTGAGACTAACAGGCAGATGTTTATATGCCTCATAGTTGTCGTGTGTGAGGTCATGTTCATCTTACGCTGACACAGAAGCCATGCCCCTTCAATGACTGCCCCTCTTAAACTAGAACTGATGAGCACAGGCCACGCCTTCTGTGTGTGATTCGTGGACAGACCACGTCT
>JAQMCW010000018.1:593905-606294 GCA_030068335.1 Chrysichthys cranchii | reverse complement strand
CCCCGCTTCCTTTACTTCATCATCAGAGGTGAATCTGTGACCGCGCAGCGCCTCCTTCAGGGGACCGAAGATGAGATGATGGGTCGGCCCCAGATCCGGGCTGTAAGGAGGACGTGGGGGACATCGGAACCCGAGCCAAGTGCTGTCTCTACTGTCCCTGCTGCTGTATGAGGACGTGCATTGTCCCGGTGCAGCAAGACACCATGTTTTGGACAGCATTCCTCTTCTTTTGCTGTGAATTGCAGGTTGAAGGTCATTATGCGGCAATGTACAGGAATTCACGCTGTTCAGTGTTCGTCCATGCGCTTGGAAATGCACCAGAACAGGAACCTTCATGATCCAAAAGAACGTTATGATCTTCTTGAGGGAGGACTGACTTTTGGATTTCTTCTCACTCTCCATGCTTTGTCTTTTGCTCTCCAGGTGATCACCTAAGTTACAAATTTGTTTTGATTCCCTCTTCTGTTAATGTGCGTGTTTCAGTCTGCTGCGTTATGGTTTCTGTGGTAACACCTCGTTCACAGGGATGTGTGTAAGGAGAAGTTTATTTAACAATTACAGAAGGAGTCTCCAGTGTGAGCACGTTGTGAGCGTCTGAGTTAAACCTGGAGCTTTAAGTTTCCTGAGGTGTTTATGCCTTTGTTTGTTTGTTTTTTGGTGGGAACGAGTGATTCTCGCTGCTGTGAGAACTCAGAAGAGGAACTGATGTGTTTGAAAACACTTGAATGTCATTTCTAAACGATGGAAGGTATGATGTGGTGCTTTCGTAAATATAAAAAGTTATTCTAGCTGTAGTGGAGCTGAAAGTAAACTCTCAGGGATGTGCTGCGGGAGGAAAATAATCAACTCTGCTTTGTCGCAGCACTGCACTGGTTATTTTCCTAGAACAGCATGACACGCGCGTGGTGTCTCTTAGCTCTTTATCACACTGAGTTTTGATTAGATCACGAAAACAACCCTTAGGATCTCCGCATCGTACATCCAACACCCGATTCAGCTCGTGTTCAGGCTCTTTTGTTTACGCACCAGACGTTTCTTTTTGAAATATTTTCTGAGACCCCGATGCCTCACCCTGCGGAATGTCAACATTTACCCAGAGTGGTGCTATTCTAATCCGGCCGAGTGTGGACCGGTGCGGGGATTAGGGCCCGGTTTGTTTTCCTGCAGCCTTGGAATGTTTCCTCAGCAGGGCTTTTTTGTGCTGCAGGTCGTCCCTGCGTCTTCTCTCTCCTGCTTTTGTGTCCTCCAGCATGTCTGAACTGCGCAGAGTCAACAGCGCGGCTTGGCTCTAAAGCACAGCGCCGCTGGAATGTAGATCCGTGTTGCAACAGTCTTTAAAGCTCCGTTACTTACACTGCTCATTAAGCAATTTGAGCTTCACCCTGCGAGCACGAGGTCGTGTGTGTGTGTGTGTGTGTGTGTGTGTGTGTGTGTGTGTGTGTGTGTGTGAGGACAGCTCAGCTCTGTTTACTCCTGCACATCTGCATCACTCAGCGATGGCTTTGTGCTAAAGACCTGAACTGCTTTACACTCACACACACACACACACACGTCTCATAGCTGTGTGTGGAGGAGTCACATCCAGGTATAAGACCTACAGATCTTCTGAGGGAACCCTTAAGGTCCTCTGTAGAACCTACAGCAGGGACTGTGGTGTATCAGGAAAGGTTCCAAGCAGAAGCTGTGAGAACTCTTCCTCATGAATCCAGTGACTCTTCAGCTGAGTTTATTGGATATTTAAACATTCCCTAAATGGGTTCTGCTTGGTACCCTGTCTGATGAGTGAACACTCTTGATGGGTTCCACATCGATTTATTTTCTATTTGTTTACATTTATTTTCTAAATACCCCTGAAATAAACCCCGTTCAACCCTGGAACTGCTCTGGTGCTCAAATAAGAGAGATGTTTTTTAAAGGGTGCTTGGTATCCTAAAAAGGGTTCAACTTGGGTCCTTTTTTCTGTTATGGAACATGTAAGGGTTCTTCGTTTCTGAAAAGGGTTGGATTGGAAGATTTTTGATGGGGGGAACTGTTTAAGGGTTCCCCCAGAGGGGACTCGAGTAACCCTTGATTATCTAGTGAGCCATTAACCCTTTATAGGGCACTAACTCTGAAAATTTCAAACCTTTTAAATTTTTATACATATTACCATTTTATGTCGAAATTGGAGCTCAATAGAGTTACAATATATGGCCAGTGTGGGGTCAGTTGTTTTCCAAAAAGTGTATACACAGCGATCCCTGTACCCACGAGCGTAACTGGTTTGAAGACACAGCTCGTAGGTACAAACAATTTTTCCTATAAGGAATAACGGGAAAGGGATTCATTGGTTTTCCGGCCCCAAAATCCCCCCATGCCAAACATTGATAGGCACAATAATTGAGCTTTTACTGACAATATACGTAGTATTGATTGAGTATCATATTTTTCAGCATATTAGACACACTTTCATCTTTAAATGCATAAAAAACTGCGCTATGGCCGAACGCGAAAGAGACCAAGTCCCGTAGGCTGCTCGGCGTAGGCTAAGCGTAGTTTTACCTTTAGGAAGCATTTTATATATATATAAAAAAAAAAAAATCATCCATCTACAAGAGTGGATGTAAACATACGTATCATGGCGCCGCTCTGGTGGCATGTCGCGGCAACACAAAACGACTGTTAGAATGCGCCGCTGAAGCAATCGAAAGAAATCGAAAGCACAAAATAGTTCACGTGGCCTCAGAGAGACGCTAACAACACAAGATGCTGTGAGGGACTGACCGCCGCTGACCCGCGTGTTTCCCTTGTTCCACATTGTTTATGCGTGTAGAGATAATGAGGCGGGCGGCTCGCGGTACCGCTCGTGGCTCCAAACATTGCTCGTGGGTACAGTGAGATTTTAGTAAATAAAAATTCTTGTGACTCAAGTTACTCGTGGCCTCAGACGCTCGTGGGTACAGGGAACGCTGTACTGTATAGATAGATAAATAAATGAATACATATAAACTTAAAGGAACATTTATTCAGGATGAGAGAAGTTCCTGTGGTTCTACGAGCTCACAGAGAGGTTTTAAGAGGTAAGTGTGTAGAGCAAACATTAAGTTATTGCTGCTGATCTTCTTAATATCTAGAACCTGTTTAATATTCAGCTTCCTTGGACTTGGGAGACTCTTATTGTTTCTGTGAGGATTCATTAGATAATTCAGGGTTCTTGTCTTTAGAACTTGGAACCTTGTGAGAGAATAGCTGTAGAGCTCCTATCTAAACGCCAGCTGGAATCGCTCACGTTTCGGACCTCACTGTTCACATCTGAAATTTTGTTGTGTTGGTGTGTTGATGGTCCGATTGATTGATAAACACCAAAAGATGAAAAAGTTTTCAGAAGAAATGACGGGTGGGATTCCCCCCCCCCCTCTGTGAGCAAAATTTACCGATTAAATCCACTGCCGATAAAGACACGCGCAGATTAGTGTAGTTACATTACCAGCCAGCAGATGGTGCAATTTTCTAGAATCACACGAAATGAGTCGACTCCTTAAATGTGGATTTTTTTAATTTTTGTTTTTTTTGGGGGGGCGTGCTGAAACAAATTCATCACTGAGGATTAAATGACACACAAGCAATTTATTTAAAAAAAAAAAAAAAACTCCGTTATTAGGGCTCTAAACTCGAGATCAGAAAGGTGAGAGGTCAAACCCCAAAAGTGTTAAATAGCTTTGGGTAAACTCACGGTCCACCAAAGAAGGAAAGAACGGTAACGAATGCTAGTCAAATAATATGAAAAATAGTTTAACTTGTCAAATTATGTACAACTGATACCCTGCTGTTTACTGTGTAATTATCACTCACTCACTCAGGAGGAAGCTGGAGCCAATCCCTGCTGACTTCGGAGGGCGAGAGGCGGGGTTACACCCTGGGCAGGTCACCAATCCAATCCAGCGCAGGGCGTCACCCAGAGACAGACAACCGTTCACTCACATTCACACCTACGGCCAATTTAGAGTCGCCAATTAGCCTAATCCCCTCTGTGCATGTCTTTGGACTATGGGAGAAAACCAGAGAACCCGGAGGAAACCCACACGGACACGGGGAGAACATGCAAACTCCACACAGAAAGAAAGGCTCCCAGGTCGACCCCGGGGATCGAACCCAGGACCTTCTTGCTGTGAGGTGACCTTTTTTCTTTTGGGAACAAGCCACCTCACTCCTTACAGCAAGGTATTAAACAGATCACATATTTCAGCTAATCATTAGCGTTACCTGTAAACTCTAGCTAGTTAGCTAGAACGTCAAATTAGAATGTGAGGACGTTGGGGGTGGGATCTGGGGCTTGGTAACAACATGCTACCACCACCAGACCGGGTTAAGCGCTAATTTATTGTGTTTGTAAGTGTATTTGGAAAGAGTTTGCAAATGGAGAAGTAAGAGCAAGTGGAAATTGGGAGGCGTTTTTATGTGGATAAGCTCCACCCCTTTGGTGCAGTGGTGCATGATGGGACAGGTGAGTGCAAAAATATCTGCGCTTCATATATTCTGCAAATCCATGCAATCATCCAGGTCATGTTTTTTCTCCTTCTTCTTCTTTATTTTTTCCCACCCCACTCCTGGGACGCTAACACACGAATCCAGTCCGTTTAATTTATTTCGAAAAGTCAGACTCGGCACTGCATTAGCATAGTTTATTATTATTATTATTTTTTTTACATCTTTGTACACGTGAAATGAAATGAAAAACAACAAAAAAAAATCAGTTACTGGTGTAAATATGCAATTTAAAAATAAAACAATTACACACTTCATCTTTAAATACAGCAAATGCAGTCTTTTTTTTTTTTTAATAACTCACTATTTCAAATAACGAAATGTGATTCTGTAAATAGTTTAGATCCGTCAAAAAAAAAAAAATCTAATATACAAATCTGTGTAGAAAAATATAATTTATGAGTGTCGGACTATCCGGTAAAATCGAGCGGTCAGTCGGCGTTCAGAGAGATTTAACGTCTCCTCGATTTCGCTTCGTCTCCGCGAATCCCATCGTTACGCCTCCGAATGATTCACAAACAAATAAATTATTCAACGATTCACGCCATCAGGATTCTTGAGTCGATGAAGAAGTGATCCGAGGAGAAAAATTAAACCTACGCTAATTATTAGGACATGTCTGACTGTAATTTCGCTTCCGTCTGTTAGGCTATCGTCGCTAACACGCAATGGACCTTTTTATGCAAACCAATTAGCTAAACACTAATACACACCGCTGAATAATGTACAAAACACTGAAAACACGCCGCAGAGTCCAGGTACGTAGCACAGTTTGAGGTGAACGTGTGCTGGTTAGTATTGAGTCTGCAGCTTGAACGATGCTAACAGGTGTTCAGAAGCGTCCGTTAGCCTGCCTAGCACGTGTATCGTATCTTGGAGTCGACTCTGTGAGGTAAATGTGAAGTCTGCGTAACATCGTGAGTTATTTTCCCTCCAAAACCGTTTCTGTTGGTTAATGCCACGGAATAGAACATTTCAGTCCATAACACTAATGCTAACGATGAATAAAGCCACGATCGCGCTAGTGGTTTGAGGAATAGGCGAGAGAGAGGCGTTCTCCATTTTTGAAGTTGCTAGCACTCTAGCCATGACTTAGCATTTTAGATTCAAGCAGGAGTATGCAGGTTTTGCTCATTCATTCATAAATCCAGTTGAGCTCATTTCATGGTACATGAACACACACAGAACGATACACACTTGTTTGTCCGTCTGTTAAAGTCTGTTGCTAGTAAGTTTCCCGATTTGCTTGGAATAAAAAGCGAAAACCAAAAAAGGCTGGGAAACTTGTATAAAATATCATGCCGGACTAAAGTTAGCACATCCGTTCATGCTGAAGACATGAACCTGAACGCGGCCCGTCGTGCCTGTTAGCAATGCTGTGAATTTGCACGTGATACTTCTCCCAGTGTGAAAGCGAGAGAAGTTTATTCGCAAAAATCTGCCATTGCAACAACTTCCAAATTTCAAATTGAATGGAGTTTCTTACGGAAAGCTAGCACGACCGTTGCTTAAATGCGAACGGCCAGCGATCATCCCAAACTCACCACGCTAACTGGCACTTAGAAGCTTTCATTCGTAGTTAGCGAAGTTAGAATTTGCATTTTGGACTAAAACGTTCTTGCAAGTTGTCCGAGTCTCAGCTTGAGCTTGAAATCCCGAGCGGGTGGAAATAGTCCTGGTCCAGCAGCCACGTCCCGATGCGCAGCAGCATCTTAGGATACCAGTGAATCCCGTCTCGGTGTGAAGTAACGTTTGAATCCGGTACGATCCAGCGCCAAAACGAGGTCTCCGTGAGCGCGTGGCTCAGTCGGAGCGGCGCAAAAGCCCAGTGCGCCCAGCGCTGTTCCTCCACAGCAGCGTAACACGAAGCTAGCATGGCGTCCACCACGATGGTTCCGTGTGCGGTGAGCGGCGCGTACGACCCCCTGTCCTCCACCGCGTAAACCCGCTGTACGCGTGCGCGCCTCAGACGTCCCCGCTCTTCCCACACGAACACCTCCTGCCCTGGCTTCACACTGCTGGCAAACTTCGCCTCCATCCCGGAGGCAGCCGAGTCATCTCGTATGAAGACCAGGTGCGCCGGCGTGAGCCTGAGAGTCACGTTAGGCTGCGACGTCTCGAGCACGAGGAACGTCCGCCGCACCTTCGCATCGCGGTCCAGGAAGGCGATGAAGTCACTGTACACAGTGTTCCCCAGCTCATCTATGGCCAGGACCTTATCACCTTCCGTCAGGTCCTCCACCCCCTTCGTGCTCCCGTCCGAGAGGTAAACCAGCGCGGATCCAGGAAAGCAGCCGCCGGATTTAGCAGCGACGGAATTTTCTGGGGTGAAAAGAAAAGCAAGAAAATAATCAAGTTCTTGAGCAAAAATTCAACGGTTTATTGTTCAGACCAAGTCACTTGTTGCTTCGGTTTCTCAGAAACACGGTGACGGCTGGTGAGGGAACCACTCTTCATAGCTGCTGTAACATAAGTGACAACAGGAACGTTCTTCTTTTAGTAACATTAAAAATAACTATAATGGAGAAAAGTGTGACACACGGTTGCGGGTTCGATCCGGAACCGTCCAAGATGGCCGCGTGGAAGGCGTGTGTGTGTGGTAGATTTCTGAACCGATTTTTGAAAGGAAAATAAACTTGTCATGGTTTATTAAGAACAGATAAGATTTTATAATCTCATGGGGCGCTCGGTGACCCGGCTCAGGTGTGTTAGCGCTGCACAATGCGCGGCTGTGGAGACGTAAACGTCGTTGCCGGTGGATCGCTAACTGAAAAGCAGGAGGCGTTATTGTCATTCTAATAGAGTCCACAGGCTGCTCCGGCGCGGTCCCAGCTCGTTTATTTAGGTGTTTGTTTCAAAAGTCTTGTGTGACTGTTTGCTCAGGTGCGCACACACACACACACACACTCACACACACACACACACACACACACACAGTCACAGTGACTGCAATACGCAGCTCAGAGCAAACATGCCTCACGCCAGGCGTTTGTATTGTAATCGCCTAGCAGATGTGCGTTGATTGACACACAGCAGAAATCTGTGCCTTAATCCCCGATTCTTCATCTGAATGCTCGAGCAGGAACGAAGCCAATCGCTCAAGCTGCCAAGCGGACAGTGAGGAATAAACACGGAAAAAAAGACAGCTTTCATTCTCGCAAAAAGGGTGTTTTAATCTTAAATCTGCTTCCCGTAAAATTCCGGGTCCTACAGGCGGCTGTGCGCGATCGTCATGCGGCGCTTACTAGCGCCGTGCAAGTTTATTACATCTTTTTTCATTCATTATTTTAACTATTCTTTCCTTCTCCTTTTTTGCTTTTTCCCTTTAGTGGCTTTAGGAAATTCAAAAGCTTGATATTTTGCTAACAAATGAGTAGAGATGGGTTTCAAAATGCTAATTAATTAATTCATTCATTAAAAATAAAAAGGAACCTTGTGCTACCAGACGACATCCCCGTCACCCCCGAAAAGCACATGTTCAGTCTAACGTGCCATCTGATATCTGATGTTTGTCTAGTGAGTTGTGGTTGTCCTTGTTTTTGTTCATTTTGATTATATCTATAAAATTCTGTTGGCGTTTGAAACGGAAATGCTGTGTGACCACAGAAGATATTATCCGTGTGTGTGAGCGGAAACAGCGTCACTAGCGCTGACATTTTAACTAACCACTTCGTTTATGGACGCCGTTTTTATCTCGTCTTTACGAATCGTTATTATTTGTGAGAGTTATTTTACTGATATTGAAAAGAAGTAAACACCTATTTGGGAAGGAATTATTTAAGAAAACTTTGATCTAAAAATATAAAATTCTTTTGGCGTTTGTAACGGAAATGATGTACGACCGCTGTTTGTTGAAAAATAAAATTGGTGATTAACAAACTTATTTTATAAATCCTACATTTGAATTTTTTCCCCTGCTTCTCTCACTGGGGAATCAGCTAGTTTAAAATAAAAAAAACAAACAAAAAAAACTGAATTGAAAAGCAAAGAATACAAAAGAAACGCATAAATTTAGTGCAAAAAATATATAAAAGGGTTTTAGTGAGGTGGAAAAGTTGGCTGGCATTATTTAATTTGTTCCTTTAAACCTAGGTTGGTGTAATTTTGCTCCTCCCCGAGGTGGATGGAATAGAACATTTTTTAATTCCATTTAAAAAAAAATTTTTTTATTTTTGTAAAATCATGGTACGCAACAATGCATGGTGATTACAGATTCGGAGTGAAATGGGCACTAAGGATTGCATTTATTATTGCTTGGAAAGTTTTATTGCGGAAAAAGCGAATGTGAGAGATGAGGAACTGACGGCGCCCCCTACAGACGCAGCTAATTTAAATGAAATATTCATCGTCCAATAAATGCCGTAAATCTTACACGTGTAGATTTCAAGAAATAAGTGTGACGGCTCATGCGGCTGACTTCTCGCTCACCTGCTTTAACGGAGCAGTGTATGTGTGCTTTGGACTCGTAATAAACCCAGTCGAATCCGGCCTCCACGGCGAGTCTCGACAGCATCCCGTACTTGCTCTTGTCTCTGTCCGACGTCGTGATGTCCACCGCTCGTCCCTCGTAGTGCAGAGACTCTTCAAAATGGTTGCCGTCCTCGTCCCAGGCCTCTGTCACACGCAGCTTGACCCCGGGCCACTGGTTCATCACTGAGATGGCCAACGAGTTCAGCTTGTCTTTACATCGCTGCGAGAGACGGAGATAGAGTGTCAACTCGGGCCGCTGTGATTACAGCCTGAGCAGAAGGTTATTGATCCGCTCTCGTCTGAGCTCCCAATCGCTCGTTTCGCTTTGATTAATGCAGAAAGAAAAGAGAGCCCAGTAAAAACAACCCTGGTCAAGTTCCCAAAAAAAGTCGCGGTAAAATTATGGGCTGTTTTGCAGCTAATTAGCACTGGGACTTCATCGTCCGGCGCTCTGACTCCAGCGTGTCTGGTTTTAAATAGAAATCTGGAAGTCGCTGTGTCGCGATTACGCCCTGACCCCTGGGCTTTACTGGGGTAAAGTGTGGCGTTGGTTCTGTGCCACATATGGAGGGTCTGATCAATAACTCGGGGAAGTTAAATGAAGCTGAAAAAAAAATCCCATCTTGATTTAAGCTAAATCCGGAGCTAAATCTGGAGCCGACTGGATCTTTTCCACACCACATGACTGTAAAAGCGACCAGTTAATACCTTATGTATGGATTACAGAGCAGGAGCACTAAGACCTTCCTACAACTCATAACACACATCCCAAAGCCCAAACACACGGCGTTTACACCCGATAAAGGGCACTAGTGTGTAAGGGTAATAGCAGGAATGCTTCCTGGACGTCCACTTCTATAATACAGAATGTTATAGAGTCACTCGGTGCCCTATGAAGTGCGCTAAGGGAGGAAAATCCCAAAGAAGACCATTTGGATTATATATAGAGCAGATCACATGATGAAGAGGAAGAGTATCCTATGAAGTACACTTGGATAAGGGAAATATCCCAAATGCCTCCCTGTTAGATGATATCTTAGGGTGGAAACCACGGTGTCATCAAGGGCACTTAAAATGCACGGCTCGCGCTTTGACATCAGCTAATATTTAATACCCTTAGAAGTGTACGTCTGGAGGGCGTAGGGAACAGGGTCAGGATCAGAAAGTGGTTTGTTGCTGGAGAATGCATCCTGTATATAAAATAGCCCTTATGTGATGCACTATGTAGTGCACTTGGAGCGTGGGTGGCATTCCAAATAGCAGCTGATTTGAGCTGAAGGGCACTTGTACAGGGGGTAGGAGATAAAATCCACCTTGGTCTCCCTTGTAGGCTATGAAGTGCACATATCTGGGGATAAAAGCACTTTTGAAAGTGTACTTCGCAGACCATTTAACAGTGAGTACCCTACATGAAGTGCACTTGTAGAAGATGCTCAAGAATTCCGCTGATATGAAGTGCACTTCCTCTGAGATATGCTACACTGTACAGAGCTTCAACGTCAGTATTTTGTACCCGAGGAAGTCATAAGGTCTAACACACTTCCACCTCTCAGTTTGAACTCTACAACCCAGGATTTATTTAAGCCTGAAGTGGGCGTGGCCTAATGCTATGGGGCATTTAATGCGCTTTCTTTTTTTCTCATGCTGTATAAATCCATGGCGTTTCCTCTAGCTCTGAATCTCTCCCAGAGTTGTTCTTTTTGTCTTCACTGTGTTTCTGATTAATCAAGTTGGGTCCGTTAACCGAAATGTTAAAAGTTAGCATCTGAGTTTAAGCCTCAGTGACTCGGACCAGGCAGGTCCTAAGGATGAACGAGGGAACGAACGCTGTTCAAAGAATGAACTGCCTTTTTATAGCCGGCTTCTTCTTCATATCCGTATGACAATAAACACCTGATGCTGAAACCCGAGTCTCAACCCGATGCCACGTGAACGTTCCTGACAAGCTGTCAAAAAAAAACCAAAACAAAAAACAATGACTCGTGCTCTACATGATCGTATCTGTGTCTGTGTCTGTTCAGAAGACATTTGGTTCATAATCAGTGATGTATTTTGGATCCCTACGAGGCAGTGCAGAGTTTGTGTTAGTAATAATAATAATAATAATAATGATATTCTTTATCTGTCTGTTTGTATTCAGTAATCCTCAGTCTTCCAGATAGACTGACCGTTTCTTCTGCGTCCTGTTGGATTATTTTTATCATCGATTTACGAGTTTCCAGACGGTCCATAATTCACCGTATGACCAACAGTTTCTTCTATAAGCCAATTTACTCATCATAAAGTCATTTCATGTGTTTATTTAAGCCTTTGTGTTGGAATTCTATGTAAATGCTAGCAATAAACAGAACACACACACACACCACACACACCACACACAGACAGAGAGATGGGTCATGAGCCACGAGTTCCAGAAAACTCCAGTGTAAACACAACTCGCTGATCTGATCTGATTCACAAGAAGAGACACCTTCGCAGTCCGAGAGTGAATTCGTCACGCCTGATCCTCGCCGCGTTACGCAACAGCCTTCAGCCCTACTGAGATTTGTATGCGCCTCGAGCGCCGGCTGCTATGATGGATGTGTCATCGTTACCTGATCAAACACGAATATGGAAATTTGGATATGAAAAATGGTGTCGAGGTGAAACTGCCATGCAGATTACACCCTGGACTTAAAATGACATGCAGTGAATGTACCGTTACAAACACGGTGCTCTCATGGCGGCGGCTCAGACGCCGTTACTTCCAGGGAATCTCAGTTTTCTGTGTTTACTGATGTCATGAGAGAGAGCTACAGTCAGACCTCGAGGAGTTTGCAGTGTTTACTGCTTGATTGATTTGATTTGTTGATTATTTTGATTTCCCTGCTGCCTTTCCGAAACACCCAGAGTCGGGTCACAAAGTGTGGAACACAAAATAAAGCAAATAAAATACCGTCATTAAATCATTCATTCATTTAAAAAAAAAAAGACTTTTTTTTTTTTTTTTTTTTTTTTTGGTTTTTTTTGTTCTAACTAAACTAAATTTTTCTTTGTGGTGGTGAATTCCACATTTAGGGTAAAGTTGATTAAAAAAAAAAACAAAAAAAACCCCAATAATATAAAAAAAAACCAAATATATAAGGAATTACAACTTATGACGTCATTAATGTATTTTTACACCACAATTATAAATTAGGAATAACTATTTTATACTTTTTTTTTTTTTAATTCATTTTAAACTCCTTCAATTAAAACGGCCAATTAATAAATCTTACCCAGGCAGTTAATTAATCACTTCATCATCATCATCATCATCATCATCATCATCAGTCTTGGCCTTTATGTGTTATTTATTCCTCATTATCTCTGAGTTTCTGGATCCTCCAGCATCACCACGTGCCCCTATGTATCTA
>JAQMCW010000018.1:502154-516683 GCA_030068335.1 Chrysichthys cranchii | reverse complement strand
AGGAAGATGGGCGGGGAGGAGGTTACTGTACAGCCAATGAACACACGTCTGAGCGAGACCGATTAAAGGGACACGTGTGTCTTTGTTAGGTATGTGATACGCAATCGCGCAATACGCAAACAGGAAATGGGAAAACATTGGCGCGTACGAAGCGGAAGGGGGAAATGACAAATTTTTAGGTCAGGAACCGATTTGTTCATGTGCGGAGGTGTTCGTGACCAGAGGTTCCACTGTATGTTGCTATTAGTGTGTAATTACATGTAACTACAAATCATTGTGTTTGGGAAGCCTAGACTGAGCTCTTTATATCTACATAGGGGGCGGGTCCATCTTTACAGAACCACCATGTTCCACCGCTACAGTAGCCCAGAACGGACAAACCTCTAGAGAGCACATTCCATTTTTCACGTTTTTATAAGGATTCAAGCATGAATCCAGAAGGAACCACCAGAAGAATGACAAAGAAGAATAAAGAAGAAGAGGAGTCAGTGTTTGCTGGTGCTGGATAACAAGTTAGAGAACCTATTTTTAAAATGAAGGATCATACTTATTACTTAGCAAGGAAAAAGCGAGGAAGTGTGACTGTAAGTAGTTGGAATACACTACAGGCTCCTGAAGGCCACCGTACGCTCTAATACACGCTAATACAAGGAAAGGGAGGGGGAAGAGAGGGGCGTTCAGGTGGAGGAATCCTCCAGAGTGGAGCTTTAAAGAAGCAAACGTTGGACAACAAACATTTTTGATTGCGATCAAACAGTTGAAGTGTGTTTCAGCAGACTTGTTATCTTTATCTACATGCCCCTTGACCAAATCCTGTCATCATAAAAGAGGAAAATGAAAACAGATGTGGTTTGATAGGTTTTAATGTCATGAGCTCTGCAACCCTACCATATAAATATTTAAAATGTACTTATGATGCTTATGATGTTTTTATCTCAGGATGGGATTGACAGTAAAATGGATGGGTGGTAACACTTTAGTCATTAAGGCCTGTGAGCAGAAGGCAGTAGCAAGTGCAGCATTCAATATAACCATTCAGCGTTAGCGTGCTGGAGTGAAATATCTTTACATAAGAGCATGGTGCCTTCCGCTGTAACGCTCCAGACTCAGTGATTGATTTAATGGCGAGAAATGTGATATGAAGAATGGTATCTCAGTCAGAAATATCCGATTAACCCTGTCAAGCACAGTGGAAAAACCTCGAGAGAGATCCATTCCATAAACTAACAAAGCAGCTGATCAATACGTGCTTGGCAGTGTTTATCACCCGAGATGTTTGTGCCGAGATAAGGTGGCACACACCGATGTCTCATGTAATTCTAATAAATATAGAGGAACTCTGGAGTCATATTCACTTTTCAGGTGGTTTGGAGTTCCATGAGTCAAAATAATATGATATGAATAGACCTGAATAAATGGAGAGTGGCGATGCTTCCAGACAAGTGATCAAGAGATCTTAATTAGCATCATGCTAATATTCTGTCTAGCGTGTATAAAATGCTGAGCAGGCCCAGTTCACTTTACATTTGAACTGACCAACTTTGAACGAGGTCTTGTTATTGTGGCACTGACAGCTGCGTATCAACAGGAACAGTAGCTGAAATGGCATCTACATTTAGATCTATGGAAAAGGCATCAATAAATTCAGTATTCATGATTAGTGTGATATGTAAGGAAAAACAGAAGAGCAACAACTTCTTCAGCTTAGTGAGAACTTTTTTTTTAATTACGACCAATGCTAAATTCAGAAATTCACACCTCTATATCTATATCCAGGTCTATAGGAAAAAGTTTACTAGTTCTCATTAGCTACCATTTACTGTAAAGCAATTTTCTGCACATTTTTACTCATTTAATTCTCATCTATGATCACTTCTAAACACTGTTCTGATTGCCTACTTCTACCTGTTAACACAGAATTAATAAAAACGCTTTCGGTTTTGTGTTCCTTTCAAATGCGACAACCTGCGACACTCCCTGAAAATCGCTGAGACGTTTATCGCATTGAATGATTTTAAATCTAACAACATCACAATCACAACATCTCTGTTTTTATTTAGTATTCATGTTTTGTATGTTTTACTTGACTGTTTACCAGCTTGTTTTTGTAGAGGGTATCTTCTGATTTGCCGATTATGAACAGAGACGTAGGAAAAAACTGATACAGTCACCATGCACCATAGCTTCAGTGTATTTTTGAGATGATTGGGCACGTACAGTACGATACAAGCCTCAATATTTGAATCATCCACTCAGGGGGGTTTGGTGGCTCGGATGCTTTGGGAAGTAATTATCATGCTAGCTCCATATGTCCCCTTTGGCAAGAAGTGTCCCTACAAACCAATTCAAAATTCTTCTGACTGATTACCTTTATCCTATGATGAAACATTTCTATCCTGATGGGCATGATCTCTTCTAGGATGAAACCACCATATAGAGAAGGCCTAAGGGCTCAGTGAATGACAAGGATGAAAATGATGTAAATCACATGCCATGGCCTCCACACTCACCACTTCTCACCCCAGTTTCGACATTTTAGACAGCGTTCTCCACCACCAGCATCATAACCTTCGGTAGATATCTTTTGGCCGAACAGGGCTTTATCAATCCAGTCCAGTTGAAAAGGTGCACTGAAGCAGTTCTGGTGCTTTGTCATGATGCAGCACCTTAATATGATACTTTTTGTTGGCTTTTCCTTTAATTTGTCCCCCCCCCCCCCCCCTCTAATAACTAGCTGGAACATCTTAGATCAGTTAGAAACCTGAGATTTTGGACACACCAAAACATGCCACATTCAAACTTTTTAACAACCAAATATGCTTTTGTAGAAAGATTATTTTTTACATTTACAGAATGCGTGCATCTATAGTGTACTGTATGTATACATCATGGCTCTGAATCCAAACCCAGGATAAAAATGAGCAGTTTATGGATAAGGCGCTTAGTGTGATGTTCAGAATTTGCCTTACTGGCAGTCCTAAGCCTTAAATGTACAGCCTTCCACTCAGAAGTACAAACCTTTAATCACTTACCTTCTACTGGTTTTAATGGTTTAAAGGACAGGCTCCAGACCCCAGTCTGTTGTGATGTTCTGCAGGACAGGGGGCTATCTAAATTACGCAATGATGCGAGTTTATAAAGCAAAATGTTTGAGTAGTAACATCGCCTCACCTTAACTTTAATCTTAACCTATCCTTCCTTTTCTTTTCAGATCCTGGCAATAATATCCATCCTGTTCATCATCCTGTCCACCATCGCCCTATCACTGAACACCCTGCCTGAGTTACAAGTCATTGATGAGTTTGGCCAGTCGAATGACAACCCGAACCTTGCCCACGTAGAAGCTGTGTGCATAGCATGGTTCACCATGGAGTACCTTCTACGGTTTCTGTCTTCACCAAACAAATGGAAGTTTTTTAAAGGCCCCCTGAATGTCATCGATCTATTGGCCATACTTCCCTACTATATCACCATATTTCTCACAGAGTCCAATAAGAGCGTTCTCCAGTTCCAAAATGTGCGCAGGGTGGTCCAGATATTCCGGATCATGAGAATACTGAGGATCCTGAAACTGGCCAGGCACTCCACAGGCCTTCAGTCACTGGGCTTCACGCTCAGGAGGAGCTACAATGAACTGGGCTTGCTGATCTTGTTCTTAGCCATGGGAATCATGATCTTCTCCAGTCTGGTGTTCTTTGCCGAGAAAGACGAAGATGCCACCAAATTTACCAGCATCCCAGCATCCTTCTGGTGGGCTACAATTACAATGACGACAGTAGGTTATGGAGATATCTATCCCCAAACCCTTTTGGGCAAAATTGTAGGGGGGCTTTGCTGCATTGCCGGGGTGCTGGTGATCGCCTTGCCAATACCTATCATTGTGAACAACTTCTCAGAGTTCTACAAAGAGCAGAAGAGGCAAGAGAAAGCCATCAAGCGTAGAGAAGCTTTGGAAAGGGCAAGGCGGAATGGCAGCATCGTATCGATGAATATGAAGGATTCCTTTGTGCGTCAAATGGAATTAGTGGATGTTGTGATTGAAAAGAACAAAGAGAAGCCTTCAGACAACCATCTTTCTCCAAGTCGATGGGCCTATCAGAAAAGCCCATGCAGTGCCACTAAATCCTATGACCCTAAGTATCAGGAAGTCATGCAGTTACGGACTCCAGAGGAAATGATCAAGCCAGGCTCCAGCCCTCAACGGTTACACGCAAAATCTCTCGAGCAAATGTATAACCAAATGGCAATGCCTTCCACTGCATCGGTGGCAAAAGAAGGAAGCAGGATTGGAAGGGAGGAGAGTTTGGAGATGAAGGTGGTCCAGTCTGACCCAACGATAAAGGATCGTCCTGTTACTGAGATCAGAAGTGTGTCAAGCATCGACAGTTTTGCAAGCTGCTCCACAGACATCAGCGAAGTGGAGAGAACGGCTCTGCTTCCCACCATGATGCAGCCAAGACACCCTCGCGCTCCTCCTCCTCTAGATCTGAGCCAAATCACTTCCTTAAACATGAAGGCTTCTGAAAAGTTGAAGCAGCCTGCCATCATCAAGGAGAGTCTCTACGAGTTTGTCCAGTACAAACCAGAGGGCAGCGCCCGATCTCAAGGGGAGGAGAACCAGAGCTTTGACATGAGTAGTGAAAGTCTAACAGCCTCTCCAAAAAGACATGCCAAGGGACTCCAAGTAAATTTCACAGAACCTGAAGACGATGCATCATCCAGCTTGCATCTGGTGGTCACAGATGACACAGCACCACTAACACCACGTTCTCGACAAAGTCCCAAAACCCCAGGAAGAGGTTTTGAAGGGGAAGGAGCAACGAGTTCCCCCGTTTTCACTCCATCCTCTAGTGAGAGCCAAAGAGGGAAGAATCACATTGACAAGCCGACAGTTTCTCCTGCTTCACCTAAAATTGTGCTGAATTGTTCCCCTGGCATGGAGGACACTTCAGACAGCAGTCAAAGTGAACAAAAGGTCATCAATCACCTTCTCTCGCCAGACATTCTCAAATCAGCTGGGGATGGGAATGTCTCGCCACCGTGTGAATCAGGCATGTGATGCTATCCAGGCCCTTTAGATACCTATGGACCGACTATAAATTAAGTCTTTAATAGGGAAGAGGTAAATGGATTCTCTGGTGTAGCAGGACTGGATGAGGCAACCAGACTCTCTGATATTGCAAAGAGACATTTCTTTAGCTTTGCATGACAAGATATATTCACCTATGGCTTGAGGAACTGCATTCCCACAGAGGAACATATGTATACCATGATACCATAATGACCTGGTGTGCAGGAAGGACAATGATGAAAATCATCCTGTCTCTTTTAAATATGTTGATTCTTGATTTGGATCAGTGAGTCTAAGAGCGAACTGTACTGTTGTACTCCAGATCTGCTCCTGATCTACGGGAGAATGATTGAGCAAATACTGCCGAGTCTGACATGCTGACAAGTCTCCACCCAATAAGTAGTTATATCTGGCTCACGGTGTGAACCAACCAGTTTTGTTTAGATTGGGTTGACTAGTAGTCTAGTCTATTCAGAGGTTATCGAAAGTAAAACCGGTGTATGCAAATTAGTTAATAAGACTTGAATATGATGACGAGCATTACATTATTCTCAAAATTGCCTTCACGAGGTGATCTCCTCCTGATAGATAAGCTTACCTGTCAGTATTCTGAGAGTCGCTCTAACTACACTCTCGTTCACATAAGGCACAATATAAAAGACCAAAAAAGAACAGAAGCAAGATATATACAGAATATTCAGCTACCTACGTTAGCATGCTAGTCTTCATCTGTTCAGAGCTTTTATTCGGTGGAAACAACGCATGCACACATTATACCAGTTGTCCAGCACATTTTTAACACTGTGGACAAAACTTGCTGTAAGATGTCTTGCCTTTTATAAAACATCTGTGTCACTTCTATAGTGATGAACAAAGCAGCGCCTCCTGCTGGATAAACATAAACAGCACTTTATATTAATGGTAAATGACTGCCATTAGCACAAAACTTGGCTTCTCCATAATCACCAGAGGTAAATGTCTGAAGGACAAACACGTTGTGGTTGCTCTCTATTTTCCCTGTATAAACTTGACCTGGTAGTTTGCAAAAAAAAACATTACAGATCACACGGATTATTCTCTCTCCTAACAAGTGATTTTTTTAAAAGACCATTTTGGCGGGACAAATCATTCCTGCTCCTAGTACTGAAGAAGAATTATGCGTGCCTTGTCATAAATATTTATGAGAAGGCGTTATGGTATTTGGCTTTCTTCATATCAGCCTGTACAAAAAAAAAAGTCTAATTTTTATAGAGTAATATATGCAAGTACAATTGAGTTCTCAGGTTTTGTATAACTTAAAAAGCACTAATGTCATGGTTTCTTTCTTCAGTAGACACACGCAACTCTGTCTAATGTATTTATTGCATCGATGGAGGAAATGCAGATGCTCCCCTCATAATCACGTGTTAGTTCACGTATTTACAATGCAAGAATCATTCTAGGTGAATGAAAACGTCCCGTAATGGATATTTAACCTGCACAACGTAAAGTGTACATGACAAACAGAAGGCTGTCTTTTCTGCATTTACTCTCATGCTGATGGGTTTTTTTTTTTCTTTTCTGAAGCTCAGTTTATAGATTTGTGGCGGTGCAACAGTAGTTAATATTTATTGTGCAGTTAACTTTAAGATAGTGACTGGATTGTTTCAAACACAGTAAAAATAAATGTGTTTGTACAGACCTGCATGGCCAAGTCCTTTATTTAGGGGAGGTGGTAGTCTGTTTGAATGCTGTGGGAAATGTGAACAAACACACCTTTTTAAGAAAAGTTAGAATTTCACTAGTCGATTATTTACAGACATTTTTGTTCACATGATGGTTCAATACGTTACACATTTTCTAATGTGTCAAAAACAGTCACACACTTAGCTGCTAGCTACCATGAGCTAATATGACAGGATTTCTGACAGGATTTTAAGTCACTTCTTTAAATATTAATATCCTCAACTGGGAACAGGATCCAGTTAGCTAACACAAGCTAACAACAGGATTTTATTTATATACATTTTTTTGTACTGTTTTATCATCTTTATTGCTACCACTAGTCACCTAGATAACATAAGCTGACCTACTATTCAGAAAACCTTCATATAAAGTATAAGTTATATTCATTAAAAGCCTCTAATCTTTAAACAGCTTGCTAACATAAGCTAACCTGACAGGATTATGTTTATATTCTGTCATAATCTTCATGAATGCAATAAACTCCAGGTAGCTGGGTAAAATAAACTGAAAGGGGTTTAGATCTCTGATTTGCTAGCTAGCTAAACTGGCGAATACATACTAACTTCAGAGAATTTCCAAGAGGGATATTTAAGTCCTATTCAAAACTGTGTACAATCTTTTCTGATAATGGTAGCTAGCTAGCTAGCCTGCTAATATAACCTGATTTCTGTGGTTCGTAAATGTTCTCAATCCTCACTAAGAACAACAGCCAGCTATAGAGAACATAAAATATCCTGACAGGATTTTTATTTAAAAATGTGTTTACACATCATGGCTATGCTTTCTAGCTCATATAAACTAACTTGAGAGGATTTTTAATTCCTGTTAGAAAACTGTTTATGAGCTTCAGTGCTAAGACTAATTATTTGGCTAAGTAATCGGACAGAATTTCTGAGAGGATTTTAAAAAAAAATCACATTCGCATTTATGATTCTCAATGCTAACATTAGTTAGCTAGCTACCATAAGCTAATCTGGCAGGATTTTTTGTAAAAAAATAAAAATAAAAAAATAAAAATAAAAAAGCTCAATCTTCACTGCTATGCTAGCTAGCTAATATAAACTGATCATATAGGATATTTTAGAGGATTTTTTAAAGCTATACCCGTCTTTATAGTTTTCTTTGTTGGATTTTTGGTTCAAACACCACAGGAGTTCATGTTCATAATCTTCAAGGCTAACACTAGTATGCCTCTGAGGTCCTCAGAAGACAATATAAAATCCATTTTAATTTAATATAATATTGTTATAAAACAGTTCCTGACTAAAGATCATTATTTTGGACAAATCTGAAAAAGCATTATGCCATACTCAGATATTTCAGAAAGAACAACATTAAGGACCATTTTTATACCATGTTTATACTCAGTAAAACCAAGTAATTACTCAGTTTTTCGTTCTCCAACAAAATGAATTCTGTTTAGGTTTTTATTGCAGCACAAGTCCAGTCAAAGTCCTTTAATAAAGCTTTTAAATGAAGAGTGACAGCAGCTAATTTTTATCAGGTTTTTTTATGTCATCCAGGTCAAAAGTGAAAGGTCGATCGTAGCCCATGAGGTGATTGTAGTCATGCGGAATGTCGAACAGCATGGGGTTTATGAGCATTGACTGCTTCTTGGCGTAAAAACTCGTGAACATGCGGCTCACGTCTGGCACTTTCACGTCGCTCTGGTGAAACACGGTCTTCTTCTCCACCAGCAGCACGCTGTAAGTGATGGCCGTGTACACGTCCGTCTCTTTGTTGTGATACAAGCGCACCACGTAGCCTTTGGTAATGAGGTGGAGGAGGACCGGAGTCAGGAAGGTGAAGAAGCCGATAAAGCCACAGAAAGCCGCCTTTACCGCAAAGCTGCTCATGCCGATGCCCGTCTTCATGAGCATGAGGGGCATCACGCACAAACTGAACATGCTGCTGGAGTACGAGAAAAACTTCACGCCTGCAAATCAAACGCCAACATCTAGTTACTCCATATGACATGTTCTGTAATAAGACTAAGACTAAGATTTTAGACTAATAATTTACAGTACAATAATATAATATAATACAATTGCTCTGGGATATTAATAAAGACCAGGAAAGACTACTTTTAGACACTTAGGACAAATCAGGTACAAATACTTACAATAATACAGCTAGGAATTCTCTGAGATACTAACAGACATTCAGGTAAGAATACTTTTACATACTAATAATAATTCACATAGGAATACTCAGATACTCATGATATATCTGATAGGAATAGTTTGAAACACTAACAGTAACAGTGTCAGATACTCTGATGAACGAATAATAAAACGGTCAGCAGTACTCTGAGATACTAATAAGAAATCTGGTAAGAATGTTTCTACACATTAACGATAAATGTGATGGGAATACTCTGGGATACTGATGGTAAATGTGACAGGAATACTCTGGGATACTGATGGTAAATGTGACGGGAATACTCTGGGATACTGATGGTAAATGTGACAGGAATACTCTGGGATACTGATGGTAAATGTGACAGGAATACTCTGGGATACTGACGGTAAATGTGACAGGAATACTCTGGGATACTAACAGTACTACAGGTAGAAGGAACTAAAAATAATACAGGTGTAAAAAATCAAAAAGATAATATTCTAAGATAAGCAACAAAAATTAATACATGAAAACAATGTTGATAAAAAATAAAATGGCTAGAAGTGGAAGGAAAGTGATTTAATGTCATTGTTTGTAACTGATTAAGGGATTCGAATTTTACCACATAAAAGAGAAGTACATGGTTTTTGGACAGTCAACCAAATGGGAGTGTAGTGGAAGTGAATTACCGAGCACGGCCTTGCCCAGACTGCCTGTGTAGATCAGAACTCCGTCCTCAGTGCTGCCCGGCTTTGAGGAAAAACATCGTCCATGCTCACAGAGTCGAATCTGAAGCATAAAGAACCAAACAGTAGAATGTAAAAGGCATCTTATAAAACAAAATGAATAGAACACATGAATTTTCAATTAAAGTCCAGTTTGTTTAATCCAGACTGAAAGAAAATTCAGTTTCTATTCGACACTGGTTAATTTCACTGGACTGAAAATCTCACCTGATGTTTAGCTAAACTGATGATCCTAAAGCACATGCAGCGGAGCAGAACTGATTCAAATACAGGTAAAATAATCTGATTCAAATACAAGTAAAATAATCCAGACTATTTAAGAGTAGGATTTCTCAATTAGCTGCTAAACAGCATGGACATAATCCTGCAGAAACATAGCTGCTAAATCAGCAGTTCAATACAAGAAGACTTAAAATATCCTGTTCATGAAACCTTCACCAAGGAGACGCATTCAGTTTACATAAGTTAAGTCAGAATTGTTCATTGATGGTTCTGAATGTCTATACTCTAGCAGCTCAAACACACACAATATGATGAAATAATCTCGATATCTCCATAATATACTAACAGCATGATAGACATTTCTGAGTATTCTGAGTATCACTTGGTGTTTGTACTTTTACAATCTCTATTATTACTCTATAGCACGTTGCTTTGTGTGCTTTACACTCCCTTTCTGTGTTAAATACTTTTCTTATAAATGTTGCAGATTAATTTTTCCTAAAGTGCAGCCACTTTTTTGTTATCCAACTCTAAATATTGTGATACATACTGTGCATCATGACATATTTAATGATCACAAAATTACATTTTTGCCCTGTGGTTCATCTCTATGCTGTGACACACTTTTACCATTTTTTTTTTTTAATAATTACAGATTCTGGAAGGAGCTGAATTGATGTTAAAGTTTTCCACTTGGTAACTTTTTCTAACTTTTCTATTTAGATATTTGTATTTTTTAAATCCCCCTTTTCAGTGTTAATTTTTTTGTTTTAAATAAAATTGTTCTCTTCAGCTGTAAGGGTTTAATTATAAAACAACACTACAGTATTTTATTACATTACATTATATATATATATATATATGAGATATTTGAGGATATATAATTGATGCTAAAAAAAGTCGGAGCAGAAAACGGTGAGGAAACTGTATTACGCACACTAAGGTAAGCTATATAGGATATTCACGGGGAACAGGACAGCCTTCCTTTCTGGAAATGTGTAGGCAGAATTGATGAACCAGCACTAAGGGGAGTTCACACAGGACATTTTCTGCACCGTCGCTTCCCATTCCATCCCCTAAGCATCTACAGATGTGGAGTGATATATATTTTCTGCTTAAACAACTATTCAAAAAAAAAAGTGAAACCTTATACATCCATACGAAACAAGTTTTGGGTGGGTCTCTATACACGACATGGTCCAACAGATTTGTACCCATAAGCATTACACAATTTATATGAAAAAAACAAAAAGGGTGGGGTTGCTGTCCTTATTTCATAGCTTTTTTTATAGGAAGTTGCATCACACTTGCAATTCCTTCACATCTGGGCCAAATTTTTCATAAGATCAATATAAGTTTAATATACACTCAGTGACATTTTATTAGGAACAACAGCACTGAATTATCCAGTTAGCCAATCATATGGCAGCAGTGCAACGCCTTAAATCATACAGCTACAGGACAAGAGTTCAGTTCATCTTCACATCAAATATAAAAATTTTAAAAAAAAAAAAAAAATGGAAACGTGATCTCATTGACTGTCACTGTGGCATGGTTGCTGGTCCCAGAAAAGCTACTCTTAATAATGCAGGACTTGATGATCTTATTAAGGTCTCAATGCACAACAGTCTTTAGAGTCTATGAAGAACCAAAACACATCCAGTGATTGGCAGGGCTGAGTGCAGAAACCACTTGTTGATGAGAGAGGTCTGAGGATAATGGCCAGCCTGGTGAGAGCTGACAGCAAGGCTACACTAAATCAAGGCTACACAACCCCTCTTTACAACTATGGTGAGCAGAAAAGCATCAGCATGTCAAACCATGAGACAGATGGGCTACAACAGTAAAGACCACATCAGGTTGCACTCCTGTCAGCTAAGAATGAGAATCTGAGACTACAGGGGGCACGGGCTCACCGAAACGAGCCAGCTGAAGATTGGAAAAACATTGCCTATTCTGGTGAATATTGATTTCTATTGTGATATGCACATGGTAGGGTCCACAACATGAATCCAGGATCTGACCAACCTCTTGGTAACAGTTCAGGTGTTCAGTCGTTGAACTGTTGCTGAGCATGTTTATCTCTTTTTGGCCACAATTGACCCATCATATAATGGTTATTTCCAGTAAAAAATGTGGCATTTCACAATCCATACGTCACCACAAACTCGATCCATGAACATGCCAGTGGGTCCAGTATACAACAGAGGTCTCCTCAGTCACTAATCTGAATCCAGTACAGTACCTTTAGGATGCTGTAGAACAGGCAGTATGGAGCACGAATCTGCAGCTGACAAATGTGCAGCAATTATGTGATGAAATCATGACAACATGAACCAGAATCTTAAAGATATTTTTCCAACATCTTGTGAAATCCATGCCATGAAGAATTGAGGCTGTTCTGAGAGAAAAGAAGGTCCTATTAGAATGGTGTTCCTATTAAAGTGGCTAGTGTGTGAATAACAACACTGGCAGGCCAAGTAATTTGAATTATTGCATGCTGCAGTGTTTATTTGGTCTCACTAGATTTGTCTTTCTATATCAGTGTATTTCATACAGAATAAGATTTGCTCTTTCTTGCTCTCTCTCTCTCCTTTTATTTAGCTCAGCTTTCCTATTTTTTTTTTTTCTTATTGGCATTCAAATTCCCCTTTTTCTTTTCCACCAGTAAACATCAGTGAAGTAGTGCTGAAAGACAGTTTTCTATTGAATTCAATTCAAACCTGTGGGTCAGAAGGTCTCAGACTGATGAGCTTTGGAAAGATCTGCATCTGGAAAGATACCAACAGGCTTCTTACATTTTGCAAAGGACATTTTTATTTATGTATGAACCCTCTGCTGAGCCTGTTTTGGCTTCTAAGTCATAAATGCATAAGGAATTAAAAGTGATGACTTTTAAATTATAGATTTTCCTGAAATTAAGCAAACAGTACGGGTGATGGCGAAACTGCAAGGTTAGTCAGAGGAAGAGAAACTCATGTGACGTGGCTCACTTGGCAGAGGCAGTAACATGTTTTACTGGAGATCAGATGCTTTTCAGTGACTCATATGCTGCAGTTGAATCCCTGGAATGAATCTTCCAGCATTTTTCCTATAAATGCTCTTAAATCCCAAATATTTGCTTCTTTCCCTGACACTGCAGGCATATAAACACTCAAATTAAAGACTGAATTTTAGAAAACTTTTTTTTTGCCCTTCAAATTCATTATTTCTACTTTTTATATTCTAAAAACTTGTAGTTGTGGTTTCACATACAATTAGTACAATAGAACCTCTGGCCACGAACGCATCCCAACACAAACAAATCAGTTCCCAACCAAAACATTCGCCAAAATTTTGCATCTGGTCACGACCACATAATCGGGTGCTGAACAAACACAGCCCCGGCCATTTTGCCCTTCCGCTTCGTATGCGCCAAAGTACCCAACAAAGACGTACATGTCCATGTAATTGGTCTCGGTCAGATGTGCGTTCATTTGCTGTAGAGTAACCTCCTGAACGCCTATCTTCCTCCTTACTTGCTTAATGCCAGAAGTTGACTCATGCAAGGTTAGTTTTCTTGGTTCTTTGCAGTAAGTTTTTGTATAATTAAGGATTGTTCAAACTTTGATTTTTTTTTCTGCGCTTAAAACTCATTTAAAAAATGTTCACAGCATTTTTGCTCTATAAGCTTCATTATGGGTCCCAAGAAAGTGGAAATGGTAGTGAGAGTAAGAAGCCTAAGCATATAACAGTTGAAATAAATAAAGAAATAATCGCAAAACATGAGAACTGCTACCATATCCCTCCGCCACCGTCCACCTACGCCAGCAACTACGTATCCAACACAAAGGTAATGTGCATTAAAATCATCTGTTTATTTTATTGAGTTTTATTTTTCTATATTTAAAGTTATTTTAATTTTATTCTATGTTTTATTGCCACACATAAACCCAACTGAAGCACATTAATTGTATTTACATTCATTTCAGTGGGAAAAATTGATTCGGGTCGCAAACAAATCAGGTCACGAACAGAGTCTCGGAACAATTTAAGTTCGTGAGCCGAGGGTCCACTGTACTGTACACCTAAAATAAATAAATAAATAAAGATCTTGTGCTTTTCCCTATTCAGCATAAAACATGCAATAATGTGGACAGAAAAGCAGCTGCTTCCTGTAGTGAAAAATATGTGTAGGCTTTAATGATCCTCAAGGGTTCATTTTGTTCTATAGGCAGTTAAATCAATCTGAAACATCGAAATGCACTTTATGTGCATTTAGAAGTTATAATCATACAGGGTTTTTTTTGTTTGTTTGTTTGTTTGTTTTTTTACTTGCAGTACATACTCCACATTTAACCCACATTGCTTATGGGTGTTTTTTTTATGTAAATTAGCTGTTTTAGGACTTGTAGTTAATATTGTCATGATCTTTTTCCACAAAGGGTGGATTGTGGATTTATCAGTAGTGTGTACTAGCAAAACACATCAGAATTCACAATGGAAGTAAGCTTTCTGGATATAAGATACAATCCGAATTCCAGAAAAGTTGGGACGTTTTTTAAAGTTGAATAAAACGTAAACTAAAAGACTTTCAAATCACATGAGACAATATTTTATTCACAACAGAACATAGATAACATAACAAATGTTTAAACTGGGAAA
>JAQMCW010000018.1:478401-493987 GCA_030068335.1 Chrysichthys cranchii | reverse complement strand
GACTCTAAATTGGCCGTAGGTGTGAATGTGAGTGTGAACGGTTGTCTGTCTCTGGGTGTCGCCCTGCGCTGGATTAGCTCAGCTGGGATTGGCTCCAGCTTCCCCCCGCGACCCTGACCAGGATTACGCAGCAGAAGATGAGTGAGGTTCATGTCTCATTTTCTCTCGCTGGTGTCGCTCTGTGTTGTAATAAAGATGATGCAACTGTTTAACCCACATTCCTGCAGTGAATGATGACGTGTGTGCTAATAATACACTCTAATCATTAAGAGAATTTTTGGGAAGTCAGACTTCATAATATTCCTGTACGCACAGTGACTGGAAATCCCACGGGGCCCTGGTATTACACACACACACACACACACACACACACACATTCCTTTCAAATGAAAGCAGTGAGGGAGTGAAATGTCAGAGATGAGCTGCTGTGTGAGTTTTGCATGAGCCTCCTCTGGTTCCTGGAGGGAGAAATGGGAATCCTATCACACCGCACCGACTCGTGAGTCATAGCCAAAGCAGAAGTGAGGGAAAGTTGCTTATCTTAATCATGCGGAGCGTTCCACAGGAAGTGTGTGTGCGCTTCAGAAAATACTGACTTGGAAATCAGGAAATCTCTTCCCTCCCATCAGGGCCACGTCTCCATGACGCTCCTGTTTCATTCTGCTGAAATAAAGTGAATTGATTTGATTCAAGAAGGTTTTTTTTTAGAGTGTTTCTACACTATTCTTAAATATATCACAAAAGGGAACCTGTAAAGTTTTTATGTAGAACCCTGAAACCCAGAGTTTGTTTCCCAGGAACCAAGTAGAACCATTTTAAGAGGCTGTGAACCCTGAACCCTGAAGAACCTCCTGAAGAACTCTGAAAGAACCCTGTTGTCTGAGACGGCACCTGAAGGTTAAAGTCCTGACAGGTTCTAGGTGTTAAGAAGGAAAAAGAAAGAGCAATAATTTGTAGTCTGTAGCACATTAATTGAAATACTTGGAAGTTAAAAATTTGGTAAAATTAAAAAATGTTACCATATATGGCCAAAGAAGGGTAAAATTTTTCCAGGAAAAAAATGGTCAGATTGTTTTGCGCATGAGGCTCCGTTGGCGATCAGTTGAAACAGAGCAGACTCTGCTGAAAGTTCAGTGACTCTCGTGCTACACAACTGAACTTTTGGCCCACATAACACATGGATGTAGATGTAGGTTGTTATAACGACACTATCTGGTGTCACCCACATGAGGATGGGTTCCCTCTGGAGTCTGGTTCCTCTCAACGTTTCTTCCTCTTGTCGTCTCAGGGAGTTTTTCCTCACCGTCACCACAGGCTGCTCATTAGAGTTAGGGATATACTGTATATATGTGTGTGTGTGTGTATTTATATACGTATATATATATATATATATATATATAAAATTCTTTTGGCGTTTGAAACAGAAATGCTGTACGACCACAGAACATATTATCCGTGCGTATGAGTGGAAACAGCGTCACTAGCGCTTGCATTTTAACTAATCACTTCGTTTGTGGACGCCGTTTTTATATCGTCTTTATGAATCATTATTATTTGTGTGAGAGTTATTTTACTGATATTGAAAAGAAGTAAACACCTATTTGGAAAATCATTATTTAAGAAAACTTTGATCTAAATATATAAAATTCTTTTCGCGTTTGAAAAGTACACAATTTGTTGAAAAATACAATTGGTAATTAACAAGCTGGGCGGCACGGTGGCTGAGTGGTTAGTGCTGTCACGTTACAGCGAGAAGGTCCTGGGTTCGATCCCCGGGTTCGGCACGGGTGCCTGTCTGTGTGGAGTTTGCATGTTCTCCCCGTGTTCGTGTGGGTTTCCTCCGGGTACTCCGGTTTCCTCCCACAGTCTAAAGACATGCTCATTAGGCGGATTGGCCATTAGGGGAGGGTTGGGCGTGGGGCTAGCGACCTCACCCTGTAGAATGTGCTTGGCTACTGAAATGTCAATCGAGCCCTTTGGGGGGCAGCTTGGCACCCTATGTGACATGAGGCATGTACAGGTATAGACAGACAGAATTAACAAGCTTATTTTTTAATTTTTTTAATTTTTAATTGTTTTCCCCTTGCACTCAGTGAGCAAAGCCACTGGATAATCAGCTAGTGTATATATATATACTTGTAGATATATTTATAGCTTAATAAGCTTTTAATTGGACATTATATACTGTGGAGATGCTTTGTGACAATGTCCATTGTTAAAAGTGCTATAGAAATAAAATTTATATATATATATATATAAACTTAAAAGAACATTTAGATTGTGAGAAATCCACAGGGTTCCACGTCCATTGATACGAACATGGTTCTTCCCCCAATAAAGGGTTAAGTGTTCTTAAGCTTTCAAAAAAGTTACACCTGGAACTGTTTCTAATGTTAATATAAGAAATGTAATGTAATATTAATAAACATATTATTACCATTACATCATATTTGGACTATTACATATATTTACACCATCAGTATAACTTTATAAAGCTGTAATTACTTTGTCATTTCTTCAAATAATAACCTTCACAGCAGTCATATTGTGTGTGTGTGTGTGTGTGTGTGTGTGTGTGTGTGTGTGTGTGTGTGTTACAGTAAAACACTGTAGAGAGATGTGGAGTTGTGATGTTGTGATGATGTGGTGTTACCTCTTCATCCTGCAGCTGATTGTTTTCCTCTAACAGCACGTTCCCAAGTGTGTTATTCCTCGTATACTGCACTTCTGAGTTATGCATTTATAGTTACATTTAATGTGATGTAATTCTGCTGAAATGAATTCTCACATCATAGCAGCTATAAACAGTCGTTCCCTCACCAGCGCTTTACTCTGTCTTACAAAAAGCCATAACTTGTTCCAGAGAAACCACAAAGCGTTAACTCCTTTATTAAAGGAGTATCCTTTATTATCTTGCTTCAAGAAAACTTCAGCATAATAAAGATATATTTTTCATCTGTTTATTATCAGTGCAGCGTGCGCTGTACGCATCTCTGTGAATGAGCCGTTACTATGGAAACAAGAACACATCAGAGCGAGCGCATTAATATAAACCTGCACCTCTGTCAAAGCTGCTGTTAGAGAGAACTCATCACCACCTTCTGACCAATCAGAGCGCAGCATTTAACAGCACTGTGGTATGAAGGGAGTCTGATACAGTTGACTAAACTTGAGTGCAAAGGTTTGTACACCCCAAGTCATTATAATAAATGAGAGACATTTGGATTTTGGTTGAATTCATGTCACAGGATGCGTCCGTGTTTCCTTTGCTGTGTTGGAATTGTTTTTTTCTGTAGATAAATTGTAAAACAGTCATGTTTTTACGTTTGTTCCCATTGACGAAAATAACATATGGGTGTGCAAACTTGTGCACTTAATTGTCGTTCACTTTCTGAATATCTTAAACAAAGATGTATGTGTGTGATATTTTATCAAGGATTATTAAAAAAAATGTATTCTAATATTTCTCAAGAATTCTACTGTTGTTTCTATCCGTACATAAACGAAAGAAAACAGCTGAAAACTCAGAGTTCACCTTTATGTAGATTAACATATTTATTGGAACAGTGACACATATTGCACATTTTAATCATACAACACATTTTTATAAAGCTGTCAGAAAAACGACGACATCTAAAGTAACAAAGCTTCCGCCGGACGCCGTGTAAAAGTTGATGTTTAGTCACAAAGTGGAATTGAATGCTAAGAAACAAGACAGAAATTACAAATAAATTGAATATATATGTATATATATATATATGTATATAAATAAAGATACTGTACAGTATTACAGTAACATACTGCATTATTTCATAATCAAGCAGATCAGAGGATTTCATACAGACATGTGCCGATCATTAACACACAATCCTACAACGTTCGTTATAGTTCAGAACGCAGCGTAAAGCCAGACGTCTTTAATGAGACAACAGTGGCACGTGTCCTGCACAGAGGACGATCTCATGATTCTGTGTGCTTGGTGCTGTGCATGACGTTTATTTACGGTTAAAAAGTGCCTCCAAATGAAGAACCCAGGGTCATTATTTAAAACGCAATACTATAAAATGTGAAGAAATAATACAAAAACAACCTTTTCTTTTCTTATGCAAATCAGAACCCCACCTGTACACACCCCGCCCCCCTCTCCTGCTAATTTGCATACTGAAATCTGATTGGTTCTTATACATTATGATGTGATAACACCTGCTGGTTACATCCTGAACAATGACCCGGATTTTCCCCGTGAGATTTTCTTTCTTTGGTTTTTTTTTTTTTCTTTAAATAAAGATTTCAAACTGTAATATCGGCACATATCTAATCTGTAGACGCTTAAATAAACACGGAAATGTGCACAGCTTGAGAAGATCCATAGTTTTCAAAGTCGTGTGGTTAAAGTTCTTATTTTTCTTCCGGAACACCCAGCGTGACTAGATGCTGATTTTCGACTCGTTGTTGTTGGTGGATTCTTTCCGATGAGCCAGGAAGGAGTACATGCATTTATCAGCGCCGAGGAAGCGGTACATGCACACGATGGCGTCGAACGGCAAAATCCTGCGACAGAGAAATCAGAAAACGAGACGTCAGCAGGAACTGCAGCTCAGACTGGTGGGAGATTAATTCTCATGAGCAAGTTTCCCCCCCCAGACTTTAATAAATAATAAAGAGCAGGTTCTAGCTGTCATTAAATTCAGGTTCTATAAATATGCAAACTGGGAACACAACTCTACAAACGCTGTTCTGTTTCTCTGGAAAAGCTCTGCTGCATTTGCATTTGCATACTGACACCTGATTGGTGCTTATATTTTATGACCTAACAACACCTTCATGAAAGCGTCTACATAGTTACATGACTTCTGTGTCCGAACAGAGAGTTTATAAACACTACAGATTAATTTTACATCATCGACACAGCGCATCTGTGGTACTTTATTCTCCTCTTAGGAAATAAACGTCAGAGACGCATGACAGACGGTACTCACGTTTTCATGAAGGTGACGGCGTACATGGCGCGTGGCGTGCAGACCATCGGCTGGTCCGTCAGGATGGCTCTCATGGCTCTCTCCACGCACTGCTCAGGTTTCAGCGGCGGGAAAAACGGTGCGATCTCCTTCCTGTGCAGAAAACATGTACAGAATATCAACACGCAACTACACACAACACGGGGTGAGGGCGAAACATGGTGAAGGATAAATAATTCAGTCTTCATGATACATCGGAATTAATTTATTATTAACGTATCAGATGAATATATAATGAATAAATCCTAACGACACCTTATGAAAACATGAGCCATTATAATCAGCTCGTTTAAATACGTTCATTTATATAAATGATAAAGGATTTTTTTTGTTTGTTTGTTTTACCCAGTGTTTAATTATATCATTAATCAATAGTGTTATCAACAAGGCCATTTTCCCAAGAGGACAACATTAAATATGTTCTTCCTTCACATATAGATTTGTGCAAAAGTTTGTACACCCTGTCAGCAAAACCTACATGTAGCAGGACACATGTACTTCCTGTTTTAGGTTTCTTTGGTGAATAATAATTCGCTGTAAAGTTTGGGTCGTTGTCTTGTTACAGTCGAGACCCATGTTTACTTTTGAACATCTTGGAGGAATTTTATTTTTTGTAGATAAATTGTGAAACTAAGCCACAACATTTAGGTTTGGTTTTTGTTTTGTGTTTTTTTTTACTCCTCAACACACCAGAGGACATCAACCTTTTGTACTCATCTCTAGGTTCTGACTGTCTGCTGTCCTGAACAGTGGACCGACCTGATTTCACAGCCTTTAAACATCCCCGTGTCGACCAGGAACGGACACACCAGCGTCATCTTGATCCCGTCTTTGTTAGCCGCCTTTAACTCGTGGCTCAGGGACTCGTGGAAGCCGATGGCCCCGAATTTGCTTGCGCAGTAATCCTGAGGAGAAACACGACGGGAGAGTGTTAGAGCATCAGAACACGCCATGTTTCTATCAGCAGGATTAAAAAGCCGGAATACAGAACGCGCACCTCGACCCCGGCCGTCGTGAAGAGACCCAGAGAGCTGGCGACAGTCACGATGTGTCCCTGGTTTAGCTCCAGCATCTTCGGGAGAAACGCTTTCGTGGTCTGGGAAGAACATAAGAGACGTCAACACCTCACAGAGTCAGGCATCTGCTTCAAAGCACGCTGACGGGGCGAGGACTGGACCTACTGACCCAGAAGTGGGCGTGGCAGTTGACCATCATGGTCCGCTCGATCAGTTCGTCTGGACACTCGAGGAGGTGACGTCCCGAAACCACGCCGGCGTTGTTGACGAGGAACGTGACGTCTCCCACCTCTCTCCTCACCTGCTCGGCCGTGGCGTACACGCTCTCACGCTTACTCACGTCACACACGTACGTGTAAACTCGAGGCTGGAACCCGGGCATCTCCTCCACGCCGTCGTCTGGACCTGCAGATACACGAGCGCACACAGAATGACGGACATGACACTGTCACTATGATGAGGGGGTTAAATCTCTGAAAATGTCTCTGTGTGTCTGGATTTGGTGTTCCATGGAGAAACCCCGAGGACGTGTTTGTCCCCCTGTGGGATTCTGGGAAACCCTGTGAGGATCATGCTGGGACTTTTATGGGGAACTTTAAAGCTTGGAATCGCCCAGCCTGACGTGTGTTTTAGGACAAAAAAGCTGAAAAGCTCCAGGAGGAACTTCAGGAAGAACTTTCTACAGTTATGAACAATGGCTTAAATAACTGAGCTGCCATGCAATCATCTGAGCGGAGAGTAAAGTTTGGAAGCGCGCGCGTTGGGGGTGTTGTCCCCCTCACCTGGGCAGGTGCTCTTCTGCCGGTAGATTTCCCGCACGAGCTCCGCGGTCTGCTCGTTGGCGGTGCGGTTGATGTCCCACAGCGCGAGCGTGGCTCCTCTGCGGGCGAAGTGCAGCGCGAACAGGCGGCCCAGTCCACTTCCGGCCCCGGTGATCACACACACGCGGCCCTGCACGCGCTTCTCCCGCGGCTTCACGAGCCACCGCGCCGCCGCCGCCACGAACGACCAGAACACCTTCAGGCACACCAGACACAACTCCACCGCGATGTGCATCTTCATCAACACACACTTACACACTCCACACACTGATCTGTCACACACACACTGATCTGTCACACACACACTGATCTGCCACACACACACTGATCTGTCACACACACACTTACACGCACTCAAACTCCACTAAAGTACCAGCTGATCCCCTTCTGCTGCACACAAACACACATCTGGCCCCTCATTACACGCTCTTCTGCTCCTAACATAAATACAGGAGGGAGGTGATGACGTCACGCCGATGTCGTCACTGAAACCCCACACCATGCGCTCCCTGCGCGCACAGGCACCAGGTCTCCAGATTAATCCCCGAGATCAGATTGTGGTTCTGCATCATTTCGGTTCTTCCAGAGGACATCATGAAGAATACCGACCAAACCAAACGAAGGGAAAAAGTTTACACACCCTTATTGTAGGAGAATTCATTATTATTATTATTATTATTATTATTATTATTATTATTATTATTATTATTATTATTATTATTATTATTATGTACAGTAAGAAATTAGCATCAAATTTAAAA
The DNA here is from genome assembly GCA_030068335.1 of Chrysichthys cranchii. Lineage (NCBI taxonomy): Eukaryota > Metazoa > Chordata > Actinopteri > Siluriformes > Claroteidae > Chrysichthys > Chrysichthys cranchii. Next base: position 486,371 of record JAQMCW010000018.1, on the reverse strand, counting down.
AAAATTATTATACTTTATACGTTATTAATACGTTATACTTTGGAGCTATTGTGAATAAAGCCCCCTGCCCCAGGTGAGGAGAAGCTGCCCTGAAACATGATGCTACCACCACCATGCTGTCCCTGCCATGCTGCCATAGCTATTTATTCTCTCTAGTATTAAATAACGTGCAATAAGCCAACATAGATATTATTCTTTCATATGTATATAGCATCGCAGAACTTTTATCTGCAATTTCTTTGCAACATTTTGCAATTTTTTGCACTATTTGTTTAATGGTTTATTTGTTTATTTCCTTGTGTTTTACATGGATGTCTGCAGTTGCTTTTAATCTCATTGTACGTGTGTATGGTGACAATAAAAGGCATTCTATTCTATTCTATTCTATTCCCCACCATGCGGTCCCTGTCATGGTGCCCCCAGCATGCTGCCACCCCCATGCTTCACAGCAGCTGTGGTCTTCTTTGGGTGAGGATCCATGATGCCAAATGTGTATTAAAGGTTGTATAGACTGAATGCCAGTCACTTTATACTTGTCATAAGCACTTTATTTTTTTTTACAAGTCACTCCACACTGGTCATAAGTATTTTTATATTATTAATTGTATATTGTTGTTCTATGTTCTTATTATTAGTTGTATTTTTGAGTATCTGTAAGTAGTTTTTTTTTTCAGGAGAGACACCATAATGTTGTTCTATGTTCTTCATGCAGTGACAATAAAGACATTCTAAACATCTTCGACTAGAGTTGTAAAAGTTACGGTTACTGTAGTTTTTAAAGATTAAAACAGGAAAGGAGAAAGTGTATTTTTAGACTGTACAAACGCTCCTTCTGGGGAAAATATTTATATAAGCCCCACTTTAGATCAGCATAATGTTTAAACTAGAGGCAATTATTCCAATCTGGCAACCCTGAACGCAGACATGTTTTATAACTCTTTTATAACTCTTTCATAACTAGCTTTATTGGTTTATTTTTGTCATTTTCAGCTTGAAATCAGCTACCAGATTCCACATTACACTTGTTATTTAAAACATAAGCTATTTTTTTTGTAAACACTTTTTTTGTTTTTTCATCATTGCGCCACACTGTTGTGACAGGATTTTAAAAACTTCATTTCCCACAATCCCCTGCTCTTCATGCGTCCTAACACTAACTCGCCTGAAGTGCCACACTGTAATAGTTTGTTCTCGTCTTTACCCTTTACATTTCATAATGTTCGTGATCATGTCCCATGTTAGCGTTAGCTCTTTAGTCAGCTAGCTAAGTTGTGTGCACACAGAAGAAACTTGATGAATATCTGATTGTCTGAGCCATATTATTCCTTGATACTTTAACACTATTACACTCAGATCATATGTCGTTTTATCGTTCACCTTCAACGTTTACGTTATTATTTATAAATAAACCATTGTTGTTAAAAAAAAGAAAGAAAGAAATAAACTGTTTATAAAATTCAGGCGATATAAAAGGCTACCTAATCCTGACCGGAAGTGTGTGGACCTATAAGGCGTCTATGCGCATGCGTGAAAGCCTCTTTTACCGTGGGCATAATGGCGGGTGAAACGTAAGTGGATTGTCTTGTCGTTGAAATCCTTCTCCATCGGCCTCTGCGATGTCTGTTTAGTGTCCATCTCAGATGGAGAATGATGTTTAAACACTCCTATGTGCTTTGGGGTTAATATTTGTGCCGGATTCGGAGTGTAAAGTGTATAATGTTGATGTTAAAGGTGAAGGAGCAGTGTAGCATCAGCAGCGTGAGGCTCGTGAGGGTTTCCCCTGAACAGACGCGTTTTTAGATAGATGATAAATATCTACAGGATAAATTTAGAGCCTAATAAATGTTAAATACTGACTAATGTTCTCCTGTAGTGTTTTATCAGTGCACTACACCCGAGTTAGCTGCGTGCTAAGTGCTAACTACCTGTGCTAATCCACTGATGATGATGATTTTACTATTATTAATATTAGTGTTATTGTTCTTAAGCAGCACACAGGGGTTTGGGTTGTTTATAATCCCTGAAAAGATGAAGATAACCCTCTGTGTCGTCATTGTAATGTTTAACTTTTACAGCAGGAGTGTTCACACTGCAGGGGACAGATTTATCAGTTTATTAATTTATTTGTGAAACTCTGTCCTGAAAATCTTTCTTCCTGTGATCTGACACAAATAAAGCTGTCAGTCCAGTATACGTGCTCCTGAGTGATCGTTTTGGAGACCCAGACTTGAGGAGTGGCACACAGTGGGCGGTGAAGATGTTTAAATATGTTTTTAAATCAACTTCAGTTGTGACCGTTTGTCTGAAATATACTGCGTGTGTTCAACAACACGTAAATACGTGGTGATGTACGTACACACACACACACACACACACACACTGTGCTGTAGGTAACGTAACAGGACAAACAAGAGCAAAAGTGAATAACGTGTGCACACGGATGGGGAGTCAGCTGAAACGTGTGTTAAACTGAATCTGTGGGTTTGACGTGTGTGACGGGACGTAACGCTGCAGAGTTCTCTTTATGGAATTGTCCACTAATGTCATTTTATTGATTAGGGACGTGAGTGCCGCAATCTTTTTTTTATATCTTGTGAAACGTCTTGAAGTAGTTGGAGTGCTGTTCTGACCTTGTGTGTGTGTTTGTTTTCAGAGAAAAGAAGGAGACCAAGGAGACGAAAGAGAAGAAGGAGACGAAAGAGAAGAAGGAGACGAAAGAGAAGAAGGAGACGAAAGAGAAGAAGGAGAAGAAAGAAAAGAAGGCGGCAAAGAAGAAAATTCCGTCGGTCCCTGAAAGCCTGTTGAAGAAGAGGAAGCGCTATGCTGCTATCAAGTCGGCTCGTGTCAAGTCTCTGCGGATCGAGAAGAAGGTGTGTGTGCTGTAAAGCCCTGTCTACGCCGTGTAGTTAACGTATCCAGGCTCTGACGCCTCACTCACTCGTTTGTTTCTCTCTCTCCAGAACCGCAAAATCACCCGGAACCTGATCTATGCCAGAGCGCAGTTTTACCACAAAGAGTACCGGCAGATGTACAGGCGCGAGATCCGCATGAGCCGCATGGCTCGCAAAGCCGGAAACTTCTACGTCCCCGCCGAGCCCAAACTGGCCTTCGTGATCAGGATCAGAGGGTGAGGGTTACGTCTGCTGGGAGGTTACGCTTTCAGTCACGAGGAACGTTTCACCCAAACCGTCACCGCTCTGCTTCGTGTGTGAGCCGCCTTAGTTACAGAACAAATAAAAGCCTTGGAGGAGAAAAACGTGCGCAATGGAGAATCAAAAAGTAAAGGCAAAATCTGTTTAACGGCTTTAATAAAAGTAACCGAGAACCCGAGTCGCCGCGCTGTCTCTACTGTCCCTGCTGCTGTATGAGGACGTGCGTTGTCATGGTGCAGCGAGACTGTTTTGGACAGCGTTCCTCTTGTTTTAATGCGAATTGCAGGTTTGTCATTTCACAGCATTGTACAGGAATTTACACTGTTCAGTGTTTGTCCATGCGCTTGGAAATGCACCAGAACAGGAACCTTCATGATCCAAAAAAACGTTGAGGTTCTTAGAGGAGGCGTGTGGGTGAACTGTCCAACAGGCGGAGTGCGAGTAAAGATGCTGCGTTTCTCTAGTGTTTTTGTTCTGGTTATCATATGACTTAAATTACCTTTAGTTGTTGATTCTCCTGTGTGTGTGTAAGGCTTTTCTTAGGTGTAGAAATTTACAACATGAGCAGTGCGGTGGTGTTTCGGGTGGAGCGCTCCGTGCTGTGACGTGGTGGTTGATGATGCAGCTCTTTTTTCCCCGTCTTATCGACCGTGGTGATTCCTCTGCTAATAAGCCAGTCTCACTGAAACCACATCGCGCTTTAACTCCAAATAAACAAGTCTAAGTGAATTGTGTTGATGCTGTGTGTGTGTTTGTGTGTGTTTTCCCTCCGCAGTATCAATGGTGTGAGCCCTAAAGTGCGTAAGGTCCTGCAGCTGCTGCGTCTTCGCCAGATCTTCAACGGCGTCTTCGTCAAGCTCAACAAGGCCTCCATCAACATGCTGCGCATCGCCGAGCCCTACATCGCCTGGGGGTGACGCACCGTTCCCTGCATTTTACATTTCTTTTATGCAGTCGTGCTTCAAAAGGGATCCGTGTGTGTGTGAGGCGTGACACCTGCCTAGGTGCAGTCAGTGACCGGTGTGTGTTTTGCCCCTCAGTTACCCCAACCTGAAGTCTGTGCGCGAGCTGATCTACAAGCGTGGATACGGCAAGATCAAAAAACAACGCATTCCTCTGACGGACAACTCGCTCATCGAGAAGAGCCTCGGTAAGAATCACACACACACACACTCGCTGAAAGATTATGCCGGCGGTCTCGCCGAATTCTTTTTAGACGACTGTTGCTAAAACACTCGAAGCGTCGCTAGGTGACGTCATGAACTGATTTTCGTGCAGCATTAATGATCATAATTAATCAAGTAGCACATCAGATGATGAGGTTCTTGAAGGAAGCTGTAGAACTGGATTGTAATTTAATTTTATCAGAATATAAAACCTAAATAGTATTTATTTCAGTAACGTATCGTCGGGGGCGGGGCGATCAGTGATTGGTTGGGAGCGTAACCCTGACAGGCTTTACACACTGATGGGGAGTGAAGAGATGCTGTTCTGTCAGCTTGTATGTAACCTGAGCTGAAGAACATCATCACAAGAACATACTCCGCTGTTTTCAAAACAAAACAAAACAAAAATCTGTCCTCAGGCTCGCTCTGTAACCCGTGAGAGCCCACGGTGACCTGTGTGTCGCTCACCCTTTAAAAGGTGTGGAAATCTCCGGGTAAAGATTTATCCTTCACTTTAACTCATGAAGTCCCTAAGAGATGAGACGTTGAGCTTTGGAGAAGTTGAAAGAAAGAGTGCAGAGATGTATTCCGTGTGGTCCATTTGGTTTGTTAAATTGGCCTTTAAGGTGAACTCGGTCTGGGTCCTTATGGGGTAAGTGACATCACTGCAGGCGTCTAAAAACGTGACCAATCGAGCGATGGGCTTGGTACAATTTTAAATAAAATTTCCGAGCTCTGGTTAGTGGGAAGCACAACACGTGTATCAGCGCTGAAACCTGGAGGGAAATGCATTTTTCTGTGTTTTAGACAGTGATGCGGTGTGTTAATGGCCGTCGGCTCAATTTGTGAGTAAGGCAGTCGGTAATTCCAACAAGAAGGTTTGTGTCCACATGAACATGGGTCAGTTTGAGAGGTGACTTATACAGTTTTGGCTTTTAAAAACCTGTTTGAAATGATGTATGTACAAAGCCACAATTCCAAGATGGCAGAATGAACCCCTTTATTAACACTAATTTAATGTACAGCTAGTCCTCAAGTTACGATGGAGATGCGTTCCGCTAAACTCATTGTAAGTAGAAAATATCGAATGTCGCAGGCCGCTGCTTAGCCTAGCTTACTGAGGCGTCTCCTCATGTTGGACGTTTAGAAGACGTGCTTTTGAATTAAAATTAGCTCTTGAAGCACAAAATAAACCAGACGCTAATGCACTGTACCGTACACCGACACACGAGGGAACTCCGGGAGTTCTGAGACAGAGTGAGGCATCACACACGGCGAGTGACGCGTACATCCGGGCGTCGTCCGAACGTATCGAATGTCATGCACTGTTGCACTGGCCTGCCCACGAATCTTAACTATTTTCAAAATATTTAGCAATTTGTAGAGTGTTGTTGTAACTAAGGGAGCACCTGTATACAGGAGATGAGCTTGAGAATGGGCGAAATGACCGTAACATCCATCATGAAGTAAATAAATCAACTGAAGCAAAGCTGATTTGGGGAGGGGGGTGTGTTTATTTCAGCATTACTTTGCGTTGAGTTTCCAGCTGAGGAACAGCTCTAACTTTTTACGCAGTTGTTAATGAAGGACTTCTGTTTTTCCACCGTTTAGTTAAATAAAGCACAGATCACGGTACAAATAACTTACTGCAATCTGATCATTGTGATCGTATCGCTCAGTCCTGGGCGTCTGGTCATAAGCCGTACGTGTGCCCCCTCGCAGGGTTCTCCTCCCAAACAGAACCATGTAGCGTTCCATGTAGAACGTTGTACAGGATGAGTGTTGCATCTTGGAGCTGTATGTAACCAGAGAACGTTGCTCCTGCTTTCTCCAGGCAAATGTGGAATCATCTGTGTGGAAGACCTAATCCATGAGATCTACACCGTCGGTAGGAACTTCAAATCCGCCAACAACTTCCTGTGGCCTTTCAAGCTGTCGTCTCCTCGCGGTGGCATGAATAAGAAGACCACTCACTTTGTGGAGGGAGGAGACGCCGGGAACCGAGAGGACCAGATCAACAGACTCATCAGGAGGATGAACTGAAGGTGCACCAAGTGAGCGCAAACACACCTGTGTGTGTGTGTGTGTGAGACACACTCACACAATGCATCATTATTATTATTATTATTATTATTATTAAAGTACTACTGGAAAAGTTTAAAATGTGTGCCGTCATCTCTGCACTTGATTTTTGTGACTGTGATCGAGTCAATTAATATTAACAGCATCTTTTATTTTTATAATTTGTACCAAACAGTCAGACAGCAAGGTTCGAGTCTTCCTGCTTTATTTCCTGTGTGTATAATCAGTGTGTGTGTGTGTGTGTGTGTGTGTGTGTGTGTGTCTGTCAGTCAGTCAGTCCCTGAATAAGTGCAGGTTAAAAGCATTTACACGTCAGTGTTTTTAAAACGACTAGAGATCTGAGTTTTACCCCTGGTTCGCTCTTCAGTGAGCTCGCGAAGACGTTATGGAGGTTTTAGTTTATCGAATAAAATGTTCTTTCTGTAAGGAATTATTCCTGTCTAACATCTTTATTTTGTCTCTCTTCTTTTTCAGGTGTACTGGGACATCTTTGGGTTTATGGAAAATAAACATTTAATACACACACACGTGCACTGTCTGTCCTGTCTTTATTTCTTCTGTGTGTGTGTGTGTGTGTGTGTGTCTGTGTCTGTGTCGGTAAAGTGATGATGCAGGTTAGATCGTTTCCCTTGAGTGTGTCTCCATCTAGTGGCAGCTCAGAGGATTGCAGGGCGTGTTGATCTGATGCTCAGTGAAGTTTTAAAGGCTTTCCAGCTTCTGAAGACATTCTGCACTCAAAGTTTAAAGAGGAACGATGAGGGGAGAGAAGCAGAAATGATCTGTAAATATTCAGGCTCTTGTCCTAATTCCGATGAGACGAGTGTCCGCCAATGCCCGGTTCCCTGCGTGTGGTGTGTGCAGAGCGAGTTATGTATTAAGTGTAAATAAATATGAGTCCTAGTACATGAAGGCTGATAAACAGTGTCCCACAACAGACCGGACCTGCAGAGATGATTCTCTTTTACCATGTGTAGTATAAATATATAATAAAATTATATAAATCTGGAGGGTCAGATGGGTAACTTACAGCATCAAGCTGGAAATGTGGGTTTGAGCTTTGGGTTTAGAGCTGTTTTCAGCAGTGCGATTTTTAAATAAAATGCGTAAAAAGTAAAATATCAGAACATTTTCATTTATTGTGAGCAATGCAGGCTCTAAGCAAGTTTTATTGGTCTGGAAAATCATGTTCAAGTTTAATTATGTGATGCTGACACACTAAATATTTTTATTTTCAAAGAAAATGTCTTTTTTCCTCATCTTTGTGACTCCTTTTTTTTATATGTATATATATATCCCCCTCGTCTGTTCTCTTCTTTTTAAAGTTTAGTTTTATGCTTTGTGTAGTGTATAAAGTAAAGGCCTAAAGTCAGAGCGAGTTTCAGAAAGTCAGGGGTTTTGTTCCTCTTATAGCGGGACGTGTGGTGTTCCTCGTTCCGTGAAGGTGCTGAATCCAGCGTCGTGCTGATCTGAGTTCCGTGTTCATCAACCTCCAGCACACACACACACACACACACACACACATGCTTGGGCATGAAGCCAGGGTCACCTTAGATGAAAAGATGAAAACACA
>JAQMCW010000018.1:454247-470267 GCA_030068335.1 Chrysichthys cranchii | reverse complement strand
TGCCTGTGTCTGGGTCTGAGCGGCGTGTTCTAAAGGCCGTCCGTACAACCGCAGAGAATCACGGGGCCTACGCCGCACGTCCTGAAGAACTCGCTGAAAAGGCGAAAACAATCAGAGGACCAAGAGTTACTCATCAGAAGAGCTTGATCAAACGACCAAATTAAATGAACGTTTGCGCTTAGCGTTCGTCTTTTCCATCCTGACTAGGGGACGTTTTCCTTACTCTCAGCGCACCTGGTTCAACGCGTAAAGAGACGGAGAATTATCTGATCAGTTGGGTCCAACTTAAAAATGAGCTTAAGAACCCATGGAAAGCCATGGAACCTCATCACCTGTTGTGAATTGCCTAGAAATCCAACCCTTTGAGTCCTGATCAGACTCGGTGAATTTTTTTTTTGTGTGAGTTTTAGCGATTCTGATTCCGCTCATCAGTTCCGTCTTTTATCCATTCCCTGTCTCGATTCCAAACAAAAAAAAAAGAGGTCAAATAGTTAGATGACAAAAATATCTTCATTGTTTGATGTGTTAACTGGACATTCTTATGGGTTTGACATTAGCCGTGCATGCTAGCTCGTATCTAATCAAATGTTTACACGGTCGTGCCGATGCGTGACGCAGTCATGTAGACAGATAGCTACGTACGTCCTTGCAGATATGGAGCCGCTGCTTGCACTAATAAAGGGGTATCACATTTCCGAACTAATAAACAAAACCAAAATTCATATATATATATATATATTTTTTTTTTTTTTTTTTTTACAGTACCCAGTACTTGCCAATGTGGGTTTGGGTCTAATTCGGAACCAAGTTTTTGTTCCCAAACCTAGTTCTGAAAAGTTTAGATTTTTTAAAAAATTTAAATTAGACCCAACTCGTTAAAATCTGCTGATCAGTTAAACCCAATATCATCAACAGGGAAAATATTAAGTTCTTCATGGTAGCGAGTTCCCAGAAGCAGCTTGAGAGAACCCATCCTTCTGGGTTCGGCTTTAGACCGTAACCCTTTATAGGGCACTAATTGAAATACTTGATAATTCACCATTTTAAGCCTAGCATGTTGGTGGAGGATCTTATACGACTTCGGTTTTAGGATGAGAGAAATCCATGTGGTTCTACGGCCTCTCAGAGCGGCACGAGGGGTTAATGTTGATTTCTGATGAACTTACAAATACGGTTCTTCACCCAATAAAGGGTTAAAGTTCAGTTCACTACGTTTATTTTCCCAGGTGAAATATAGACAAAGAAACAGAAAATCCAGTGATGAGCCATGGTGCGTGCTAAAAGTGCGGTAATGTAAATGTTAGGGTGCTGGGTGAACGTTTCTGTGCAGTGGGGGATAATGTCTTACCTGAGTTTGATGATGCATCAAGTCAAGAAGTGGACAAAAATAATGGCTAACCCGATATTTATCAGCATCACTAATGCCACCAGTATTGAGTTAGGACCCTACAGGAGAGTGAGGATACGTTATGTAAGGAACAGTTTTTCAAAAATCTTCATCTATTAAAAAAAACAACAACATTCTGAAGCCTGTGTTGCTCATTAGATCCACCAGCGTATCTAGATGATTTAATCCGAACACCCCACACAAATATTGACCCTAAATCTTGGTGAAAAATTGATGAATCTTTTATTCAAAGAACATTTGGGAAGCTTTGATCTGACAACATGTGAAGTTTTTCACCTTTACCAAATTAGCCGAACCTAGTGTGTGTGTGTGTGTGTGTGTGTGTGTGTGTGTGTGTGTGTGTGGAGATTACTCACCGATTCTTCCTCAACCACGTCCGTGGTTATCTCCATGCTTGCTTTCTTGGTTTCTGATAGACTCTTTGGCTTCAGAGAATCCTGTTTTTTCAGCCCAAGCTCCGGTCTGATGTCTCTGGTCGTAGCGAGCTTGGCGGGGGGCCCGGACGGTGTGGGGGTGCGATATTGCTTGTTAGGAGGTGGTGCCCTGGTGAGGGCAGCTGGACTTTCTGGCTTTTCCTCCTCGCCCTCCTCCGGCTCCTCGGGTGGGATGGACACTTCCGCCTTCACAAAGTAGCTGTGGTACTGCGAATGGACCTCGCCATTTCCTGGACTGGAGGAGTTGGCGACCAGCGCCATGGGTTTATAGGGAGCATGGGAAGAGGAAGAAGAAGAAGAAGAAACCGCTTCCTGCTTCGCTTGCTGTTTGGCTGGGACCCTGGGGGCGGCTTTGGGGACGACGCTGGCTGCTAGGCTCTCTACTACGCTCTCTTTGGTAGGTTTTTGTGTGCTTCGGTTGAAGAAGGACTTCTTCTTGTTGGGCGTGGGCGAGGGTGGAGGAGTCGGACCCGGGCTGTGGGTGGGCGTCTGGGTGGGCGTAGTGCCCTTGCGATAGAAATGAGGACTTCCTGAGGGGGTTTTCTCTTTTTTCTCTTCGATGACTTCTTTAATCTCTATCGGTTCGCTTGAGAACTTTTGCTTGATGTATTCAGGGCCTTTAATATAAATAAAAACCTTGATTATGCCAAAATTACACTGAATATATGAAACATATAAACCTTTTCATGCTCACAATGATAACAGAAATTATTTCAATATTTTTACATTTTTTTTGCATTGTATATTCTAAATGTGTAACAAGAAGATGAATAAGAATTGCCCATTTTTTTAGTACTTAATATGAAGGGAAACCCTGTTGCAGTTGTAGAGTTTTCTTTGGAATTCAGCAACGCCTCTAAGGAAAACGTTGACATTCCTGATCTTTGTCTTTCGCTTCCGCTGTCACTCTGTATAAAGTAATAGCTATGAGCTAGCTAGCAAAATCATCAGCCTTAGTCATTAGCCAAGCCTGGATTTCCCAGTTGCCTAGGAACAGTTTTCTAACCACTCGAATGGTGTTGTGTACATGCCTTCCATTGTCGAAAGCATGAATTCAAGGAGTTTTTGGTACATAGATTTTAATGCGTCATGCGTCACTGGTCTAATGTTGGGCTGAAAGTAAACGCTCACTGGTGGTCTCTCTGTCCTTCCCTTTCTGCCACACATAAACACACTGAGACTTCGTTAGCGTTTATACATGAGAGGAGAGTCAGATTCTCCTGTGCGAATGGATTGTGAGCCTTCACGCATTCTTCAGATTCTTCACAGAGCCAACGCGGTCTCGCAGCTGACACGGGTGGGCTTTCTAGAACCTTCACTGGGGTGCCTACAGATCCGGCCATAGACGGGCCTGTAAATCACACTGTTTATCAGACACTTCACAGGGCCGACAACCGGAGAGCCGAGGAGCCAAAAACACCAGAGTCTGAAGGATAGCTAGTTTTATTCAGGAGGTAGAAAACTCATTTACCAGAGCTTTTTATACGAGGGTTTGGTAGGTCAAGCTGAAGTCTGAATTGTCCTCAGTGGAAAACAAAAAGCTAGTGATGTTAGTTCAAAGTTTTGATCCTTTCCATTCCCTTAGACAGAATTTGTGAAAAGTGTTAAACTTTTCCAGACTTCATCATTTGCCACATGGTGATCTACCAAAATTCCCCAATCGTGTCTCTAAAATGCCCAAGGTTTCCGGAGCTACACCAGACACAACCACTTGAGTGATATCTCCACATTTCTTATGGCCACATCAGGGATATATGACTGAACCCTGATCTCACACTCATCCTTTGTCAGCTTCATCAAGGACAAATGTGTTAACTTATGTTAGGTCAGAGATGAGACTAGCATGTGGTGGTTGTTTTCACAGCCTACACAAACACTAGCTGCATTGTGTCTCTTGGCAGCGATACCTATACAGCACTGCGGTGCCTGAATCTGGAGAAGACAAAGGAAGCTGTTACAGCAATCCAGGAAGGGCAGAGAGCACGGAGACAAACCCGAACCAAAGGATGATGTAATTGTTGCATGTGACAGAAAGAAAAACAAGGAAAATGCTCATTTAGGGTTTTTCTATTCTATAATTCAGATCTATAGCGTATGTGATTAATGCGTATGCAATTGCACATGATTTAGTGTAAAAACAACACAATTTTAGTATTGAAATACTTTAGCTTTGTAATATTTCTTAAAAGAAAGTAGAGAATACCTTAAAATGGGATTTTAGTCCAACTATTGGTCAACCTAGAACTTTAAAACCACATGTTGGAGGTTTAAGGGATTACGGCTAGCTAGGAGATGGCTTTAGAGGGTTTGTGACCAGCATTTTCAGTATTCTGAGACCAGCTATTAGTTGGGTTAGGGAGGTTTGAAGTCTTGAGACAAACTACGATGCATGTGAGGGTTGAGTGCATGTATAAAGACCAGCTCTTAAACAGAACCAGTAGTTTAAGACAACTAATTAGAGAATGTTTAGATTTTAATCCAGCACCTGAGTAGATCTGTATTATCTGACAGTCTGTAATCAGCTCTTAAACAGAACTGATGCTTTGAGACTAGCTAAAGGTTGGGTTTGAAGTCTTGAAACCAAGTTCAAAGTTTATTTGAGGATCTAAAGACCTGCTCTGGAGTGGAACTACTGGTTGGAGACGAGCATTTGGTTGGTTTTCAGAGTGTGAGACCAATTATTGGGTGGGTTTGAGGACTTGTACACCAGCTGTTGTGTGGGTTTGAGACCAGCATTTGGTTAGGTTTGGGGTGTGAAGTCCTGAAACCAGCTAATAAGTGTACATGAGGGTTGAGACCAGCTGTTGATTGGATTTTAGGATCTAAAACCAGCACTTGAATAAAACTAGTGGTTTGAGAGCAGCATGTGGTTGGATTTGAGAGTGTGGCACCAGCCCTTCATGGGTGCGTTAATGGATTTGTTAAAAAATATATGTTGCAGATTTGATCAGTGATAGGGGTTGAACGTTTCAGGCCTGTTATTGAGAGGCTTTATAGGCTTGATTCCAGCTGGTGGTTTAGTTTGAGATCAGATAGTTGTTGTGTTTGAAGTGTTAAAACCAACTGTTTTCAGATTGCATCAGATTGACAGTCTGAGACGAGCTACAGAACGAAAGTGAGGGTTTGAGACCAATTACTGGTTGTGTTTAAAGTTTCAGAGATGAAATATTGAATGGATTTTTGGATCTGAGGTCAGCTGTTGCTGGTTTTCAACGTGTGATATGACCCACTGAGTGAATTTGGAGGTTTGTGCCTAGAGATGAGATGTTTTTCTTGACTAGGTAATAAATATTGGTTGAGTTTGTTTACTAGCTGTAGGGTTTGAGAATTTGAGACCAGACTGCATGTTGGATTGAGGATCTTAGACCTGCCTTTAAATTATTTCTAGGATTGTAAACTAACAGTTCAGACCAACAACTGAATATGATTAGTGGTGTGAAACAAGCAGTGGAAAGACTTTGGGCCTGAATGGTGTTTATGGTTTGAGACTAGCTGTTGGTGGGTTTGGTGGTTTGGAACCAATGATTGGGTGAGAATGTAGATTTGAGATTAGACATTGGTACATGGTCCATTTAAGGGCTCATGATCAAACGTGATGGTTTGAGGGTACGGGGTTTGAGGGTCCTTAGAACAAATGTTTCTGAAATTGATATCTAATGTGGAAAGCCGAGGTGTTGAACTAAGTGGAAATCTCATTATTCTCAACTCAAGGATCAACTTAAAAGAGACGCTGTAGAATTTTCTCGATGCGCTGGATTCAAGTGCTGAAATAATTAAAATAATCGCCTCGCTTTTTAAATGCAGCACGAACTGACGGACTGCAACATACAGCTGAAAAGATATGCAAATGATATGCCTCGCTTCAGAACTCATTTGCATTTACGTCTGCTTAACGTTCTCTTGTAGAATAAAAGCAAAGTCAAGACCGACACAAGGCCAAGGACACAGATACGTGTAGCTTGTGTTCAAATGTTTGTGTTTTTTCATCCAACACTTTTATGTGGGCAGTAATTTAACCAAAAAAGCCTGAATTATGACAAAAAAAGGACTACATATCGCCCAAACAGCTGACACCTACACTTAAAGAATGAATGGAAATTAGTTTTTATATCATGTTTGGATCTGAGTGTGTGTGTGCACGCTTGTGTTTTTATATGAGTTTGTGTGAGTGTGTGTGGGGGGAGGGGGAGGGATCACCTGGCTGATGGAAGGTTGGCGAAAGCTCTCGGGCCACGGCACGCGCCACATCTGAATCTTGGCAAGCTGCTAGTGCTGCCTGGTCTGCAGCTTCTGCTTTAGCTCTGGCATGGGCCGTCCTGAAACAACAACAACAACAACAACAACAAGAAAACATTATGCATTTAATGGGGAATTCAGATTGTTACAAAAAGAAAAACTATTCATGTGATAACCAAAGTGTGTAAAATGAGGTCAATTTAATTGAAGCCAAAATAAAAAGTAATATAATAAACAAGTAAACAGTGCTGTGATCCATTTGCCTCGGAAATCAGATTTCGGAGTTGGGAATAACGCCACGCCCGACTTTACCACGTTCCATTTGTACAAGTCAGAAAACCCACATGGAGCCTCCAGGAAAACCTTGTGTTTGCTCTTCTTTATTGGTGTTTTACCGCAAATCTAATCAAAATAAGCCCCCAATAATCTGATCTCACCCTATTAAACATAACCTTCAGGTTTAAACTGGACTCTCAGCTTCCTTTTACTTTTCTTTAAATGTGACGCGGTGGAGGAACCCAGGGTCACTCACTACCAGGTAACCGTTAGCCATTAATTAGCAAAACAAGGGCAGGGGGCAGCTCAGCGGGTTACGACATTGGACTACTGACCGGAAGATTGGGAGTTCAGATCCAAAGCACCACCAAGGTGCCGCTGCTGGGCCCTTGAGCGAGGCCCTTAACCTCAAAATGCTCAGCTCTATAAATGAGATAAAAATGTAAGTCGCTCTGGATAAGGGCGTCTGCCAAATAACAGTAATGTAATGTAACAGCACCTGAAAACAACACATTACGCGGTATTTAGCGCATCAGAACACCGTATCAACGTGAGCGCAGATAAAACTCGGACAGTGCTGTGTGTACGACTGATTAAATGACACAAAAACACACAGAAGTTTCATCAACAGGATAAAACTACAGCTTTCGCTTAGTGTTCAGGCAGGGGGCGCTGTTTTGGACTTTTACCTCAGGGTTGGCGAGGATCCCCCAACTTTCTGAGTCAGAAATCCGACTTCAGGGGGCGTTCCAGCTAACGTTTCTGACTCTGAACTCGGATATCGTGACTTCCAAGGACAAATGGAACGTAGCGTTAGTTTTAGAGCAAAAGGCTCCGTGCTTTATTGCTCTTATACCTCAGCAATTTACCAGCCATATATCATATCATTTCATTTCACCATACTTTTAATCCATTTATAGTTACATTTAGAGTTGTGGAACCTCACTGAAACGAGTTAGTTCCTGTTCTCACTTACACTACAGCAGCTATACGCAGTCGCCAGTCCCTGTTCCCTCACCGGCCTCTCTTTATTCTCTCCCTTCAAGTTAGAAAGACAAAAGAAGCGTAAAATGCTTTAACTATTTTATAACCCTGTTTATTATCGGTGGAGTGTGCGCCGTTCACGTCCCTGTGAATGAGCCGTTACTGCAGAAACCATAACGTATCCGAGCGAGCGCAGGAACGTAAACCTGCTCTACTGTCCGCGCTGCAGTTACAGACAAACTAATCAACACCTTCTGACCAACAGACTGCACAACTTATAACAGGGTGTAAAATTATTTGCTTTTATTGCCTTGCTTCAATTTTAATCCGCCAAGATCTCCACACATTTCTGCATCCTTTAACACGAGTAGCCGAGTCGTGGTGTCGTAATCCGAGTCGTAAATAGGAGCGTGAAAACTGCAGGCGTGTTTTTTTTTTTTTTAAGCTCTGGTAGGTGCGTAGGTGCATCTTCTGCCTGTCAGGAAGAATTTAATCTCCAAAGAAGTGATGAGAAAAGACAGAAAGAGAGAGAGTTTGGTCATCATATTGCTCGCTCGCTTATTTATTTTTATGAGTTAAATGATCTCAACATGAAAGAGTTAAAGCTACAAATATCACTACGCCTCGTAGGGAATGTTCTCGCCGAATGTCCGTCAGTGCAGAAGAAGAGCACGCATGCGAGCTCGGTGTGGTGAGAAAGGAGAGCAGCACAGGCTTTAGTTCGTCTCGCTGCGCTGTTAGCGCTGTTGCATTCTTTATTTTTTCAATAGGCTCCACGTAACGGGGTATAGAGGAGAGACGGAGACCAAGATCATCTCCTTGGCGACAGATGGAGCAGTTGCAGAAATTCTAAGGTTTTAATTTGGCAGCAGTCCCCCCCTCACCCCAACACACACACAAACACACACACACACACAAACACACACACACAATCCACCCACACTCTCAGTGGTGCAGATAAAGATGTCAAGACGAGCACATCCTCGCTCTGTCGTTTAGAAACGCTTGCATCGTCCTCTCTCGGTCTCTCTTCTCATATTCACAGAAGAAAAAACCCCCCAGAGCAAACGCTGCGAATAAGCGCAGATTAAACTCCCATTAGGATGCTGATTCTAAATGTTTAGCACTGAAATAATCCTACACCGGTAAATAAAACCGTACACAGACAGTTCTGTCGCTCCGGCCTGTTTATCACACTTTCCTGGAACGCGTTCGCTGAGGATACTGAACAGAACAACGACGACGACGACGATGAGGAGGATGATGATGATGATGATGATGATGATGAAGGGATCATCTCCTCTGAGGTGTCTGAAAGCAATCCTGCCTTGAAATATTCACAACAAAGAAGACACTAGGTAGCTACACTGACCAAGAAGAAGCCCTACCTAGGGCACATCCTCCTGCGTTTAGTCTGTTTCAGTTCTAACACTAATGTAACGTAAGCGAGAACAAACGTTCCATGATGTTAAACTGCACGCTGAAGCCTTCTTTCTTTAACAAATAATTAAAAAAAAAAAATCTCAAATGTGGTATGTATGTCGCTGAGGAGCGGACGCGTGCTGTGTGTGTGTGTGTGTGTGTGTGTAAATGTGTTTGGAGGATTTTGTGTTTGCTGGATTATGTGAAACGCATCACCGCGGCGTTCAGGTACACCGACTCCGAGTGTCAGAGCGAGACGCTTCCGCTTCACCGAACACAAAGACGATGCACCAGATTCAGCGGCGGATTAGAGAGCGCCGCCAATCTGTGCAGGTTAATCTCGTCCAGAAACACGCCGCGCCGAAGCCTCGGGCAGACCGAGAGATTCCCCCTCAGTGTAATTACACGTTTAATCAGGTATCATGGGATAACGAGGACACCGCTGCGAGGATCATCTCCGAGATCGGAACTCGCAGGTGTAAACGTTTAACTAGAAAAGGACAGACTGCTAAATACTGAGCCAGACGTTACACGGGGTCACCTCGATCAGTGTGTGTGTGATCCGTTTCCAGGCTGATTCTGTCCCCACTGACCCGCCGAGTCCGGTCCACTTTCAACCGACGCTTTCCTTATATGGTCGATACATCCTGTTGTTTGTTTGTTTGGGGTTTTTTTTGTGTGTGTGTAAATTATGAACCCTTTTTCTTCCTGATACTTGTTAAGGTTTTTTTTTCCTGTAAAGTCTGTTCTTAAAATGAGTCGAGGCAATTTTCAGATCACTTACTTCCAAAATCTATCATCCTACGAGACAGACAGTTATTTATACGAGCCCTGCGTTTTCATATTTCTATCCCGGCTCCCAGTAAACTCCTTTCAGGTTGAAGCATAACCGCTGTTTTAAAATCTCTTTTTATTACAAGCTTTATTGTAAGCTTTGTTTCCTCCAGCACAGCACGCAGTCCATTTACTGAGGTATCTTTCAGGCCGTGTAATCATTTGTGCGGAAATATTCTCAGTTTCCTGACACTGTTTATTATAATTAATGTTTTGTCAAAATAAACGGTTTTCCCACGAGACATTTATTTCAGAAGGGAAACAAAACACACACACACACACACACACACACACACACAAAACACACACACACACACTGAGGGTTTTATCTTACATTATTTGGGAAGTTTTCACTTTGTGTGGGTTTTTTTTCAATAAAAGTGTCAAAATATGGGCATTTAATTGACTGAATAAGTAAATAAAGTAAATATTCTGAGATACAGAGCCACTGGGAAAGTCTGACCGTTGGGTATTATTACATTTGTTAAAAAATAACTTAAGTGATTAGTTACACTTATTTCGTCAAATATAGAAATGTGTTATATAATTAAGTTGTCTTGTTTTTATGCTATGCAAATTAAAATCAACTTCTTGAGCCTCGTTCGAATCGTCAGCATCCCGAATATCGCACTCGGAGTCTGTGACTGGGGTCGAAACACGAGCAGACAAAAATTCCCCGAAGGGAAAATAAATATTCATAATCATGAAGAGCCAGGCACGGGGTCAGACCCAGGAAAACATGATCATGAAAACATTTGGAAGTGAAAAATCCCAGGAGGCGTGGAGGAAATGGACCAGCAGTCGTTATTAAAGACTCTTTATGCTTTATTAAAGTGTAAGAAAACGCGCGGGACAGACTGAGCAATACGGCTTTTACTGCATCACATCGTGATGAATCACGGCTCAATGACGCGTCTGAGCGTTTAACAGGAACCAGGCGCTTCCTTAATGGATGATTTATTGTTTTGTAAGGTTGATTTTTTTAATTGTTTTTTTTGTTTGTTTGTTTTTTTAAAAAAAGGATTTTTAACATTTCTTGCATTTGTGTAAAAAAGTCTTTAAAAAAACCCCCAAAGCAAATGCTGGACCACATAAACATGTCTTGTGATTTATTTTTGCCCTCAAATAGATTTAAACAGAGAAGAACACATCAACAGATAAAACTCCCAGGGCAACAGGGAGGGGAAGCACTGCCCATATAAGGCAATACAGGACAGCCACGAGAAAAATACAGTGACGTGCCCGGGACAGACTTAGAGCTGATTTAACGCTTAACATTTAACATTACTGATATATTACTAACATTAATAAAGCCTGAATGTCAGCATTAATAAATAAAGCCAACTGGTTTCTGTTTAAATGTTACTTAACTTACACAGCTTTATTCTGTCCATAAATAAACGTGTGTGTATACAGTCGATCGTCTCATTAACGGATTAATCGGGGGGGGTTTGTCCGTTGACGTGAACAGTCTGACGATGTGAAGGGTGTGTGTGTGTGTGGGGTTAAAATAGTGTTAATCCAAGGAAAAACACCACTAAGGTCCATCAAAGTGCTCCCCAAGTACTGTACACATGACAAGCAGAATAACGACCAACATAAATAGGTAAGGACATTAAATCCTAATGTAAATAAAGATGTAAATACGATTGTAAAGGTCATTTCCCTTATGTGTGTTCACACCATACTCCTCACAAACACCAGACTTCTTAATGAGCTCGAATTTCTGCCCAATACTAAGATTGAGACGCTTTCTTTTCCCACTAGACTTATCTTTGGGTGGCATAATGACAGCACTGGGCAGAAAAACAGAGAAAAACACCAAATAATCGACAAAAAAAGTACAGCTTCACAACAACCACAGCTCAACCGTCACTTGTGAACAACTAGTAGCACACATGCCACCGCAACCTAGTGGCCAACTGCTGAACTACAGGACTCAGATTGCTACATTCAAGAATTTTAAGCTTTCGTACCGGACATTCTGGCTCATGGATCATGTATTCAGACCAGCGGATTTTGCCCGTTGCATCCGATACCCGTTAATGCGGTGTCCGTAGATGAGAGGATCGACTGTATATAAATTAAATGACATCATTTTGAAACAGGGGAACTCGGGTTCAAGGGTATAAATAACCTCATCTGTGCCAGTTAACTGCTACGATTATTAAATAAGGCATTAGCTCATATATTGGACTTGTATATACAGTGATAGAGTATTTAAAAAAAAAACAAAAAAAACCCCCCATAGATCAATACATGTGAATATTAAATCTTAATCTTAATAAGTTAATTACGATGACATTACAAATGCTAATTGATATTTAATTCAGAACATGAAATACATTAAGTTAAAGGAATCTTAATGTACACCATGATGCTTATGCTTTCATGTTTTAAAACTAATGAAAATGGGGAAAAAAAGAAAAAACCCCAATAATAAATAAAATTCATTTTTTTTCAAAGCGGGGTTTAACCACTGTTCTGTTTGTAAATGTGAAAGGTGAAGACTTTTGTTTAGTTACGACCTCGGGAGCTACTTACTGAGATATTCACAGTGTAAAATGTGTAAAAACGCAAAACGTGACAACAATTATATTACAGTCGTCCCCCGCAATACCGCGGCTCACCTCTCACGGGTTCAGTGCATCGCGGGTTTTCAAATTTTGAATCGTGGATTTTTTTTTATTTCGCAGGACTCTGAAATATTTAAAACATATAAAAAAATCTCAATTCAAACATATTAAAAGAATATTACGTCGAAATAAAATACACTATGTATTTCATCAGCGGATGAATACACAATGAAAACGCAGTTCACGCCTCTTCCGCTTGTCAGGCGGACCAATCAGGTGATCACGAGGAAAGCCCTAGGATTGGCTAGGACGACTATAAACAGGAAGTCAACTCAACAGCATATAGTACCCATGTAGAATTTTATATATTGTTAAAATTACGGAGGTTTAAGAGTGTAGAAAGTGTTTAAGAGCATAGGACGTGTTTAATAAGGTTAAGGGAAATAATACAGAATAAGGGAAAGGTTAATAAGAGAATGGGAAGGGTTTATAAACCCTTAAAATATATATACTGTAAATAATAAAATAAATGTGACGTCGCAGCTTTGCAGATTTCACCTCTCGCGGGGGGGCGGGGGGGGGATGTAACCCACACGATAGGCGGGGGATTACTGTAATCAAAAGCGTCGTATCATGGATTAGCATAAAACCTTAACATCCAGTCAGCTACAGCTCGCTCAGCGGTTGTCATTTTTCACAATTAAAACTTTAATATTTCATTAATTTGCGTACAGTAGTACCTCGGTTTTCACTGACTTCGGTTTCCGTCGGATTCAGTTTTCGTCAATTTTTTTCCGCAGAAAATTTGTCTCGGTTTTCGTCGGATTTCACTGCTGATTTTGCGAAAAAACTAATAAACAAAGGGCGACCCAGGCGTTCTCCTGCTCAGCGTGCCGTTGGTTCTCGTGGTGTTAGCATCACCCCGCGCGTCTCGCCAAACATTTCCATTGCTTTCCAGTGTTTGTGTGCTTTTTTTTATTGATTGTGAGTGCTAATACTACAATTACATGTAAGCCATTATTGCATATACAGTACATATTCGGTGTAATGTGTTTATTTGGCGTTTATCTTGGTATGTATTTTGGACTGTCTAGAAGGAAATAACTGGATTTACCTTGATTCACATGGAAATAACTGTTTCGGTTTTCATCGGTTTCGGATTTCGCCGATTGTTTTCGGACAGATTACCGACGAAAACCGAGGTTCCACTGTATTTAAAACGTTTCTACGTGGAAAACAAACACGGTGAAAATGCTGAACAGCTTCATGGACATGAATAGCTGCTTGAGTGTAGGGGCTACACACACACACACATACACACACACACACACACACACACACACACACACACACACACACACACTCTAAACATGCTCAGACTGCTGAGTGCTCCAGCAGATGATGGGGAGCTCAGATCGACTACTGTATCAGTCGCAGGGTTTTATTCTCGTCAGCGCTGAGGAGCCAAATCCTGCCTTGCCTTATTTAGTCAGCAAGCAGCGAGAGAGAGAGACAGACAGACAGAGAGAGAGAGAGTCTGTGTCTGTCTCTCACGCTCTCTCTCTTCACATTCCTCAAGTCCCCCTCAGTGCTTATCTCTGCTCTCCATAACAGCATTCAAATACACCGAGAGAGACTTCACTGCCCTGCGACACTCTTACTGTTTCAGTCAAATTCACACGGAGACCGCAGCGCTGTCGGTGGGGATCCTGTCGTTTATCCCTCAGCGCTGTCGAGTTCTGGATCCTGACTGGTCAGAGGATGTTGATTAGTTTCCTAGAACAGCGTCAATGCACTATCAGTCGACAGGGACGGTGTACGGCAGACTAAAAGGACGCGTGTAGTCAGTGATCTGTTAGGAGACGTTTATTTATGTAACCTGTGTATGGAAGGAGTCTCCAGTGTCAAGGCTGTTTGTAAGAGTTAGAGGTAAAGCTGTGCATTTTCTCGACATCTTCAGGTTTACACGTCATGGCGGTTTCTCAGTAACATGATGAGCTGCGATTTTTTATTCTTAATTTCAAGCCAGTGACAAAAAGGGGAAACAGTAGCTTTACGTTATCACACCACCCTGTCTCTCTTCACACACACACACACACACACACACACACACACACACACACACACACACTGTTTATTCTGTTCAACAATACTTTTACTCAACATCTAAATTACTTCCTATTAAAATTCTGTTCAAAAATAATTGAATGATTAATCAGTGAATAATCATGAAGTTGATCAGCGTTTTAAAATACTGAATGAATTACTGTCCAATACTCATTATTATTATTATTATTATTATTATTATTATTATTGTTATTATTGCTATTATTATTTTACTAGTCAGCTAGTGGGTTGGCATTCTAGTCTAAATATTGAGCTCAGCAGCCACGTTAGCAAGGACAATAAAACACCACCGCTTACAGGTTTCTGATGCTTTAACATCATTGAGGCAGAAACACCTTTTAACAGACCAATTTTTTACCGACTTGAATTTTCCTCACTATTTTCTAGTTTTAAAAAAAACTATTGTATTTGATGTTAGCTAGCATGAGAAAATCTAGCAGCCATGGGAAGAGAATGTGTGTGAAAAAGTAATTATAATAGTTTTATTTCTAATGAGCTTTTTAATAGCAACATTAGCATAATGTGTCAATATCCAATTAACTGCTTGCTGCATGCTAGTTTGGACATCATTAGCACATTAGCACAAAATCCATGAGTTTCTTTATCCAAAAACACTGACACAGTGAACAGAAGACACTACAAAAAGAGTTAAGATATAAAAGTACCACTGTGAATTAGCATAACTCACAAACCAAATACAGTTTGGGAACTAGCAAGGGCCAATTAGTGTCATTCCTGTGATGCTAACAGACTAGCTTTCGTTCATTATTAGCAGCATTAGCATTTATAGCACTTAGCATTAAGTATTCATTTACACTCCCTGATTTAGCTTGCTATGCTAATTCACGCACTAAAGCTGCTTATCGAGTGAAAGACGAGGGGGAAAAGCATTCTAGCTATTCGGCTAGATATTTGGTTTCAGAGGCGATGAGTGGCTTAGTATATTTATAGAAAAGAAACTAGCATATCTGTGTGTGCTAACGGGTGAAGCGATTCATTTAATGTGACAGGAAGGAGAAGTATTACAGTATTTATGGAGCATATGTACAGCAGTATCGCACCCACAGCTAGCCAATAATGCTATCAGAATGCAGTTCCAGTTTTTTACTGTAAGAAGGTACCACTAACAGTACTGTGTTGCTTCATGCCGGCGTGTCTGCAGAATGCTAACTGAGATGGTGAGAAGGTGGGGCTTTTAAAATATTAACAAGCCAGGTAACAGATTAATGTTTTGTTCGTGTAGATATCTTACTAAAACCAAGCATCACTAGCAAATAGCCTGATAAACTGAGCTGACTTTAGTAACATCACTTTATAATGTTAGCATGAACAATGAAACACCACACTATAGTGCTGCATTAATGTTGAAATGGAACTTTCTGATTTAAAAGTTTGCATATGATTGTGATATGATTGGGCGGAGCTTTGTGCACATAAACATGAATAGGAGGTGGGGCTTTGTGTCCCTGGAGAGGATTGAGAGGCGGGGCTTTGTGTACATGAACGTGAAAGAGAGGCAGGGCTTTGTGTATGTGGAGATGGTTGGTAGGTGGGGCTTGCTGTGCATCAAGATGGTTGGGGTGGAGCTTTTTGTATGTGGGGTGGCTAAGGAGGTGGGGCTTTGTGTGCGTTGGGATGGTTAGGGGTGGGGCTTGGGGTGAATTGAGATGGTTGGGGGTGGGGTTTGCTGTGAATTGAGATGGGTGGGGTGCTCGGACGAGGG
>JAQMCW010000018.1:412436-427028 GCA_030068335.1 Chrysichthys cranchii | reverse complement strand
TAGCCTAATCCCCACTGTGCATGTCTTTGAACTGTGGGAGGAAACCGGAATACCCGGAGGAAACCCACGCGAACACGCAAACTCCACACAAAAAGGCTCCTGTGCCGAACCCAGGACCTTCTCGCTGTGAGGTGACAGTGCTAAGCACTCAGCCACCGTGCCGCCCAGTAGATTAATTACTTAAATCTAATCTACATTCAAATAGTTTAGTTGCTTAACTGCTTAAATCTACCTACCTTCCTCCACATTTCACAGTTTAATTTATATCTCACTCACATTTTGTACATTCGCAGCAAATGTACTTGCACGTTTAAATTAGTGTTTTTATAAATTAGCATTTAAATTTCTGAATTTGAGTCCAGAAAATGCTGCTATAGTAGAGTATGTTTATTACTCCTCTTGAGAAATGGTGCTTTAATGCTCAACCAGGTTAAACATCAGGTCCACACACACCTGTTATTTTAAAAGTGGCGACTTTGTGGATTTTTGTTTCTGTTATTTATTGTCGCTATTGTTCAGCACCCTTGTTGACTTTGTGAAGATTTTTGACCCTGCTGCTCGGGGTTTTTTCCCACTCCTGCTCAGAATTTTGGTCTTCTTGCTCTTCCTGCTCAAAGGAAAAGTCAGACTCGTCATAAAGCCAAATCACTGCGAGCGTCCAAAAAAAGAATATTTTCCAACATGTTTTTTTTTTTTTAATGTATTTTAATAAAAGCAGTCTGGCAGCTTCACCCTTCTCAAACATGTAAAATGTTATCACAAATGTCATTCAGGAAACAACAGTCTTGTCTTGCTTTCTTTTTTTAAAATCTCGGAGGTTCATCTGGACAGGAAGTGCACTGTTTTACATGTGTGATGTTCTGGTGCTGGTGGTTCATTCTTTCACACTCGTTCACAGCGCAGTGAAAACATGCTCAGTACACTCGTCACTCGGCTGGACTGCACTGAAGATGTATATATTTTTGGATTTATTTTATTATTTTGCCCATGTATGATTTGGATCTTTTACTCAATAAAGAGGTGCAGTATTCTTTAAAAAAAAAAGGGCGTTTGTGCTGAATGTAAACATGAGGGTGTTTGTGCCGGGGGTCTTAAACACCTACGACGTGCTGATGAAGATAAATCGGGTGAATACAGCTGCTGCACATCTGCACACGGTTCGAATCAGAACCCAGAATATGAGAAACACCAAATCAGCCATAGGTTTGTTTTGGCTTGTACTTTTATTTGTCTAACTCTAACAAACCTGCAGCATTGGATCGTTTTCTAAGTGGATCGGAAATTAAAAAATGGCCCCCTAAATGACCCCCCTTCCCTTTCGAATAACAAAAGCTCTATTAGTTCAGGTTTCACAGAAAAAATATATATAAATTATATGTTCGGGTCAGGACGCACCTAGGAACCTGAAATGACCGAAGCCATGTGTTTCTCCTCTCCATGTTTTACTCAGCTGTTTTAAAACGGAAATTACATCAGAACACAATGCATTTTGGGTAGTGATGGGAATTGCGGCATTGTGGGAAAGTTTTTTGAGTGAGTCAGATCATTTGGCTCAGCTCATTAAGAAGTCTCGACTTTCACCTCCCAATTGACTCACTAATTTTGTGCAATTTTTCACCTGTGATTGTTGTTCTTTGTTGAACTACAGCTGAATCCGTTCCATGAACTCTTTTTCTACCTTCTAATTAATAAAATACATTACTTTCAATTGCATTTCATGAAATATAATGAAATTGTTAGCATAAACCAGCAAGGAGCTACAGATGCATCCCTGCTTTAATGTTATTGCACTTAGTGCAGAACTACTGTAAGTGACCTTGTGTGTGTGTGTGTGTGTGTGTGTTGCTTTCCAACCTTTTTTGTGTCTGCAGTTATTTTAAAGCCTCCAGCTTTATTTGTGTTGTGTGTAGAGAGCCTGAATGGTGAATCAGAGCTTCAGTGTGTGGTGGTTTCTCTGAGATTTCAGCTCACACAGAGTGCCACTGTTCCAGCTGTTCCAGATGCACAGTGGGGCCATGTGGTGAAGAACTGCTGATTTTTTGGTCATATTTAATTTTCTTGTTGGCACATGCACATTTCCACATGACAGGTAGCTAAAACATGGAAGAGTGCATCAACACAACACAGTTCAAGCTGGAATATGTGAGTAACGCCTTTGGAAAAGCATCAGCCAAGTAAAATAGCCCAGACTGTGAACATCGCAGGAAGCACCAGCAAATCCATTATTTAAAAAATGGAAATAATACAAAACAAGCGTGAGTGTTCCTTATAGGAGCCCATTCAACACAAGGCATGACTGGGTGAAGAAGGAATTAGTCCGAGAAGCATCCAAGAGGTCAAGAGGAACTCTGAAGGAACTGGAGAGATCTACCACTCAGCAAACCTAACCCCTAACCCCGAACCCTAGGTTCTCTGGTCTCCAGAGGCCAAAATTCACATTTTTGGCCTTCACCTTTTGGGCACAAAGGGCTACCTTTAACATTTTTTGGAAGCACAGCACTGATCATCACACCAAGAACACCATCATTGCAGTGGAGCATGGTAGTGGGAGCATCGTCCCTGCCATGAAGCATAAAAGAACCGAGGTTAATGTGGGTATCTCCTCACCCTTTTTTTTAGGCCAAATACAGGCCAAACAGAGTCTCGGCTTAATACACACACATGAAGGTAGAATACGAATTGTGCACACTTTTAATTTACAGTAAATTCATTTAGCATCCATATAAAATGTCTGGAAGACATATGGATTTGTTTGACATATTTCCTTTTGAACAGAAGTCAGTGTGAGGGTGTGTTGAAGTGCAGGATTGATTTACACAACAGCCAACAGTGTTCACGTCACTAAGAGTTCACGTAGCTACAGGTGGAGAGCAATCAGGAGTGAGGACGAACTGCTGGATGATCCTGTGTGTGTGTCTGAAGTCATGGCATACATGTTTGAGTTGAGGATGAGCGTCAGGGATGCTGATGGTGATGGAGAGCCACAGGGAGACATCTGACTAATGTTTTATTCTAAGAAAGAAAGGAAGGAAGAAAAGAAAGTAAGAATGGAGGAAAGAATGAAAGAAGGAAGGAAGGAAAGAAAGAAATAAAGAGAAAGGAAGAAAGAAAGGCAGAAAAAAGAGAGAAAGAAAGAAAGACAGAAAAAAGAGAAAGAAAGAAAGAAAGAAGGAAGGAAGGAAAGACAGACAGAAAAAAGAGAAAGAAAGAAAGAAAGAAGCCTCTGCAGATGCAAAACAGCAGTGTGGTGATCAAGCGTTTACCGGAAGCCCTGTGTTGTGTGGGGTGAGAAGGTGTGGCTAGGTGTTAATGTTATTGGGCGTGGCTTAAAATAAAAGTCCCGCCTAATGGAATATAAGAAGTTGCGTCTGCGCTCCTCCGGTAGACGCGCGCGCGGATCAGTGGAGCTCGAGCGCGCTGGAGTGAAATCACATCAATGTGACTGAATCCGTCACACCGGGCTGGACAACACACACACACACACACACACACACACACACACACACACACACACACACACACACGCAGAGTCTTGGCGCTGCATTAAGGTCAGTGTGCAGTCTGTTTGCATGGTTAAATGTTGACTGTGATGTGTACCTGTCCGCCCTGTGAGCATGCACAAGGACTAATGAGATATCAGTGAGGGGTGTGTGACTTTAAAACGCTTGAACATCCCCTTAGGTGCCTGCATGGGAGATATGTGTGTATGTTTTATTGCAAGTCACAGCCTGATGAAATGTTGCACGTGCGTGTGATGAAGGGCTCTCTGTTTGATAATCCGTGCTTGTGCAAGAAATGCTGAGAAGGCTTTTCTTACTGAGACTAGAAGAACAAAACAACCTGCATTAAGAAGTCAAAGCCTGAGAGAGCTTTAAACAGAAGTGAGTGTTTAGCCTCCTCTGATATTCCAGGAAAGGTCTTGAGATGTGTTTAAACACTGAGAGATTACAGAAGCACAGGTGGATATTTATATAGAAACTTTCTGAGAAATGATAACCCATAAAAGAGCGAGGTATCGTGGTGTGACCTTGCTTTGCATTCCCAGGTGAAGAAGAGATTGTACGCTGACGTTACCGTCCCTGTGGTTTTATCCGGACATGACGGTGCACTGGCTTGGCAGCCCCGTGCTGCTCCTCGTGTACGTCCAGGGTGCGTTTGCTATGTTCATCCCCAATGGCACGCACCTGGAAGCCATGATGGAGAAGTACATGGATAAGGAGGACTCGTGGTGGGAATCCAGGCCGAGGGGCAAGAGGGCGATCTCGCATGGCGACATGCAGCTCATCCTCGACCTTCACAACAAGCTCAGGGGTCAGGTGTATCCTCCCGCATCCAACATGGAGTACATGGTGAGATCCTGTTAATAAGGTTTACACCATACTGGCATCATCTAAGTAGCACAGAGCATGTGGTCCAGCTAGAGCTGTAGGTCAATAGCAGCATTGTCAGTGAGCTATAAATCTCTCCTCGGTGTTTGCATGAAGATTACACCTGTCCAAATCTGTGCATCAGTTTCACACTGCTATAGTGGAGCCGAAAAGAATCTTGAACCACGGACAAGTTTGTGGTCGACTGCAAACAGTTGAGTCCAGCTGAAGGGCGGCAGCACCATCGTTCCCTTATTGCCCCCTTCACTCGAACCTCAGCTCGCCTCCTGCTGCTGCTGCTGCTGGCCTCCAGCCAAAGCTCCTGTTTCTGCTTGTTTTTTCTTGTGTCTTGGAGTAGTAGTGGCCCTTCAGCAAATATCACTCAAGAGTTTTCAGAATATTCTTTCAGAACTTTGCATTCCAGTGCTGTTGGAAAACAAAGAGGTAGTCTGTATCTTTCCTATGATCAGCAAAGTGGAAATCATTAGATAAAGTTCCAGTTAGAGATCTTCGAGATGGAGATCATTCAGTTTGAAATCTTCCATTTATAGATTTTCCACTTAGGGATGTTCTGGACAGAGAACTTTCAATTAGAGATCCCACATATAGAGATTATCCAGGTAGGAATCTAATGATTAGTGTTCAGATAACTAGAAATCAGCCAATTTGAGAACCTCCAACTGGAGGTCATCAAGTTATAGGTCAGGATCCATCAGAAGTCAATGCCATCATTGTTGTTTAACCATGTTGTTCTGAGAACCATCATATTTGTCTGTGGGACCAATATTTCATTCTGTTTCACCATGACACGACTGTGTCATCATCGTCTAAAAACATGGGGTCCAGGTAGAGCTGTAGGTCAATAGCAGCATTGTTGATGTGCTATAAATTTCTCCTCGGTGTTTGCATGAAGATTACACCTGTCCAAATCTGTGCATCAGTCTCACACTGCTATAGTGGAGCCGAAAAGAATCTTGAACCACGGACAAGTTTGTGGTTGACTGCAAACAGTTGAGTCCAGCTGGAGGGCGGCAGCACCATCGTTCCCTTATTGCCCCCTTCACTCGAACCTCAGCTTGTCTCCTGCTGCTGCTGCTGGCCTCCAGCCAAAGCTCATGTTTCTGCTTAGTTCCTCTAAGTTCTTGGACTAGTTGTGGACCTCCAGTAAATATCACACACTGGTTCTCAGAAGATTTGTCCAGCGCGGTGCAGTTAGCAACACCAGAGACAAATTCTGGCTCTGAGGTCAAAGGTCACGGGTTTATGTTAAGAGATCAAATTTTGAGCCAAATATAGGGAAAGGCTTTCATTATGTCTGACAGGTGCAGTGTCAGTCCTAGCGAAGGAGGCGTGGCATTTGTTCCTGTCAGTCTCAGTGAAAGAGGTGTGGCCTTGTTTCTTATTGCATTTAATAGATTTTAAATTGGCGTGTATTGAATTGTTGGCTTGTTCAGGTGGGGGGTAGGATTCTGAAGCAGGAATTTAGAGTTAGGTTTGATTTTTAAAAATGTCCTTTTTTTTTTTTTTAGTTTTATGGAATGTCTAGAAATTACATGTACATTACACGTAAACTCTTTGCATAAAAAACATCAGTTAGTAATAGTAGCTCAAGTTAAATAAAAATGCATCATTAAAATGTGGTCATTTTTTGTGGGGTAGCTTGTTGGACTAAATAGAGTTTAGTGATAAAATTGATTAAAAAAAAAAAAAAAGTACTGTCTTCACTTCCTGCAAAAAAAAAGAAAAAAAAAGAATTGGATTTCAGACCTTTTGTCAGGATTTTTAAGAGTAAATTCTGTGCATGTTCTCTGCCACATTTTATGGCTTAACCATTTTTCTGATCAAGTAAATTGAAAATATTTTTGGCAAAAATTAAACAAATAGTATGTATGAAATACAGTGCGTGTTATTAACAGTATATTGAGTACCGTAATGACGACAGAAAGGCTTGTCATTTCACGATGTGAACCCCCCCCCAACTCAACTCAACTTTTCGGTATGCGTTCAAACTGACGCCGGCCAGCTCTCTCAGCCGCTTGTAGAGTAATCTGTTCATCTCTGGAGCCGAGCAGAGTGGTGTAGTTCTGGGGCCCCCCCCAAAAGAGTTGAGTACAATAACCAACTGGCTGCCCTAAAGACTTCTGGGTAATTACTCTGAACAGGAAGCAGTGGAGGTCACAGAGGGTTCATGTTTCAGCTGGAGTGAACTCAGGAGTGAAGTCAGGACTCCGTAATAATGAGGAATTACAGCAAGTGAGTGGTGGCAGAAAGCCAAAATCAGGTAACAGAAGCTCCATGAGACTGAGTTTGGAGACGAGTGCATTGCAGCAGTGCACTCACATTGAGAAGGTGCATGCTTGTGGTGAAGATAATCACAGGCCAACAGCCAAAACTGCTATGTTTATGCTTTATTGCTGGTGTATGACTCAATTACTCACTTTCACCTATTTATGGAAATGCTTGCCTAACCCGGGCCAGTCCTGACTCTTGGCACGTTCCGTTATTCGTATGAAGTTGTGCGGAACTTGTTTAATGCAACATGCTTTACTGGAATGTGTAAAGAATCACTGGATTTAAAGAATGGCCATTTCATAGACTTGCACGTGGAACACATTAGCATCGACAATCAGCTTTAAGTGCACATTAGTATGTTTCAGGGAAATGAACGAAGCACCATTGTGCACAATTTACAAAAGCTGAACGTCTGCGCATTTACACAAAGCTGTTTGTCCAAACATAGTGGCGCACACACACATTATAGCTGCTAAGCCGTGATCTGATCTCTATCGTAGAGTCTTAGCAACCAAACAGCCATGAACTGACGCACAGGAGCAAGAAAATACAACAATTTGATGATGCTTCTCCATGCTGAAATTACACAAAACAAAACAAAAAACAACAATTCCAGCTCTTGAAATAATCTGCATATCTGCTTTCACCTTATGACATGTCCACTGGAGCTACAAGTATAATGGAGCTAAGAAGTAACAGAAACGTGTGTGTGTGTGTGTGTGTGTGTGTGTGTGTGTGTGTGTGTGTGTGGTCTCAGATGTGGGACACTGAGTTGGAGCGCAGTGCGGAGGATTGGGCTCACACCTGTCTGTGGCAGCACGGCCCGTCTCACCTGCTCACGCAGATCGGACAGAACCTGGGGGCGCACTGGGGAAGGTGAACTTCAGCTCCTACATAAAACACAAAATCTTTTTCAGCATCAACCTTGTTGGCATTGTGATAACTTCTCTACGCTTTCAAGTATGGTGTGAGTAATACTGTGTGTACAACACCAGAGTTCACACAAATATTCATCTGTTAGTATTGTAGCACATACTACATACGGTGAACATCGTAGAGACAAATAGACACATAGTATGTAGTATGTATAACATATAGAATGGTACTTTATTCAAAAATAGTATGGAGGAGCATACAGTATCAAGCAAAATATAGTATTATATAGTATGATAAATCATAGTACAGTACAGTGTACTGTAGGATAGTATCTGTGAAACTGACTGTATATTATAGTATAGTGCAGTATACTATTTATGTAGTATTATACAATAAATTGAAGCATACCAGTATGATGTAGTATAGTAGAATAAAGTATCAAACGTAGTGTAGTTTAGGATAAGCGATCATCTTCATTAAAATGCTGTATAAAACAATGCAGTAATTGTATAGTGCAAAACAATGCAGTATTTGTAGTATAGTATCGAGTGTAGTGTATTGGAACATAACATAGTATACTGCTGTGTACTACTGCAGTAGAGAACGGAACAATTTAATATATAGTGCTTTGCAGTACAGTATTGTGAGGTATAAAATCAATATCACAGTACAGTATAGTACAGTGTGGTGTAGTATAGTATGGTATACTGCAGTAAAGTATAGTGAAGTCCAATACTGTGTTGCATGGTTTAGTATAGCATAGTGCAGTGTAGTATAGTACAACTCAATACTGTCCTGTATGGTTCAGTATAGTAGAGTATAGTGCAGTGCAGTTCAATACTGTGTTGTACAGTATAGTGCAGTGCAATACTTTGTATAGTATAGTGTAGTGCAGTATAGTGCAGCTCAATACTGTATTGCATAGCATAGTGTAGTATATTGCATTTCAATACTGTGTTGTACGGTATGGTATGGTGCAATACTGTGCATTATAGTATAGTATGGTATAGTGCAGTGCAATACTATGTTGTATGGTTTAGTATAGTATAATTTAGTGCAGTTCAGTACTGTGTTGTATATGGCGCAATACTGTGCAGTATAGTGCAGTGCAATGGGTTTAGTATAGTATATGTATAGTGCAGTGCAATACTGTGTTGAGTGGTTTAGTATAGTATATGTATAGTGCAGTGCAGTGTAATAATGTTTTGAATGGTTTAGTGTAGTGTATGTATAGTGCAGTGCAGTATAGTGCAGCACAATACTGTTTTGAATGGTTTAGTGTAGTATATGTATAGTATAGTGCAGTGCAGTGTAATAATGTTTTGAATGGTTTAGTGTAGTGTATGTATAGTATAGTGCAGTTCAGTAATGTCTTAAACAGTATGGTATGGTGCAATACTGTGCAGCATAGTATAGTATGGTTTAGTGCAGTGCAGTACTGTGTTGAATGGAATAGTGGAGAATAGTACAGCATAATTCAGTATAGTAGAGTACAGTGGAGTTCAGAGTGGTATAGTATGGTATGAATGAGTATATGACCTTACAGAGGGCAGTCACTGCTGTATGTTTGAGAATCCGTAATTAAAGGCATCTGTTTTTATTTTCGTAGAGAACGACCTCCGACCTTTCACGTACAGGCGTGGTATGATGAAGTTCAGCACTACAGCTTCCCCTATCCACAGGAGTGTAACCCCTACTGTCCCTACAGGTGCTCCGGACCCGTCTGTACACACTACACACAGGTACACACACTTTTAATTGACTATACAGCTGTTTAATGTTTAAATGACATAACGTAAAGTTTAATAACAACGTGTATAGCTGAGGTGGAGGTGTTTATATTCTGTACAAACTGTGGATTGCAGAAATGAGTGAAGTCAGTTTTCATCAGTTTCCCATCCATCTCCTTTCACACAGTGTGTTTCACCATGTGAGCTGTAGAGTAAATCTGCACAAAATCCGAAAAAAGGGTTACATTCCCTTTCTGTTCTTATCAATGCTTAATTTATTTAATGTACTGTATTTTTTATTTGTAGCTATTGCTCTACTTTGATCAGCAGTTTAATCCAAAACGAATTAATCATTTCACTAAATGCCTCTTTTGCTCTATATATACTGTTGGACTGTTTTTTTTATATATATATATATATATATATATATATATATATATATCATTCAACCAATCATGATATTCGATGCTCAGGCCAACGAGCAGATTGTTTTCACACATGGCGAAGTCCTTCGGTTTCACCTGAAGTAAACTCCAGATGGGCTCGGCTCCAGAAGAAAAGTGCAAGTGTTGAAACAGCTGATACAGGCAGAATATAGCCGCTATAATATAACGGAAATTAACCTGCAGGCAGTTTGGTGTGTCGGTACTCACAGAGAATGATCGTAGTCACATGACTGTTGACAAACTGAACTGGTGTGTGTTTGCAGTTGGTTTGGGCCACCAGCAATAAAATCGGCTGTGCCATCAACGTGTGCTACAACATGAACGTCTGGGGAATGATCTGGGCCAAAGCCGTCTACCTAGTGTGTAATTATTCACCACCGTAAGTAAAGAACCCCATGTGGGTTTTATTGGTGCATGAATTTGTCATGTAAAGCAGCTGCGCTAAACAGTTTTCCCTTCATTAACATAACTCATTTAGCTCGGACGCAGTTAACCTCGGACAACTGATGGTTCAAAAATACACAAACCCAAAGCAGTAACTTGGAAATAACAGTGTTTTACTGTAGCTGAAGCTGATGATGTGTGATGATGTTAGGGGGAACTGGTGGGGCCACGCGCCATATAAACATGGCCGGGCGTGTTCAGCGTGTCCGTCCAGCTACGGAGGAGGCTGCAGGGACAACCTCTGCTATAAAGGTACCACCATTTATTCATTTAACACCAAATATATTCTTACTGTTGACACTTGCACTGTTCAATTAACACGTACAGTGTGGAGCTAACACTTTTAGGATTTAATTGGAATCTTGTGTTGAATTAGTAATGCTAAATAATTCCACATATATAAAGTTTGAGTCAACACCCATTGTGATAAATTTAATTAAATATGTTGAACAGAATTGATCAACACTGTGGGTGTTAATGAGCACTCACAGGACTAATGCATCTGGACCTGTTATTCATTTATTTTGGATTATTTATATATTTAGACGATGGCAATCAGAGGTATTTGGCCCCCGAGCCAGAGGAGAGTAACTACATTGAGCCAGAGCCTTCACACAGCCGGTCATCTCCACCTGCCGATCACTCACACACACCAACACCAGGACCAACACCAGTATCCACACGGTCACGTAACCACGGCCTGGACAGGAACGAGATCATCAGCACTGAGCAAATGTGTAAGAGCATTTATCCACATTCACGTACGCAACTCTCACACGGTCACAATAACTGTAATAACTATTACTGTGTAGTGTTTTACTGTAAACAAATAATCAAACTCTTACAAGATGGAATGAACATTTTTACTGTACGTATTTAACATTTACAGTTTGAAGTAAGTAGATAATCGCAATGTTAAAAAATTTGGCACTGGAGTTGTTTTAGAGCTCATGAGAATAAAAAACAGCTGAGTAGACAAGCTGAATTATGCTTGAACATGGACAGGTGTGTGTTATCGCATCATAGAATACAGTAGCCAATCATGGTGTGATATCCAAATGACATTTTGCAGCCTGAATAAAAAGCAAAGATCATCGAGTTAAACAAGAGCAAAGTGTTAAAGCAGTGTGTGAACGTTTCACTCTTTGAAAAGGTCCCACTCATGTGAGCTCCACCCGCAACCGTACGTATAAACACTTCAAGTCACTTGTCTTGTTTTGCAGCTCAGCAGGTGGAGTGTGATGTAATGTTGCGGGATCGGTGTAAAGGAACCACCTGCAACAGGTAAGCACTTTCCTTTGACCCCAGCTAACAGGTTTTGGTTCCTAGAACATTCTGGGAAGGTTATTTTGTTGTTACAAGAATGTTCTGTGAAGGTTTGCTTGGTTAATATTAGTTTTTGGTTGCATGTTTTGGTTTACCGAACATTCTCCTAATGTTTTTCTAACATATGTAATGTGGAAACCTTTGGAAAACCTTTGGAAAACCTTTTGGAGAGTGTTTCCATTTGGTTGTATTAATCGTCCCCTAACATTAACCTGGAGAGAACGTTCTCTAAACGTTGGCAGAAGCTTTTTGTAAAACTAACCATAGAAAAACCATGAGCTAATGTTAGTTGAACGTTCTGGGTTTGCTGGGTGATCTCTGTCTTGTTTTGCACTTGAATATAAACCACTTACCTTTCAATTTTTTATTAATAGGTACGAATGTCCACCTGGTTGTTTATACAAGCACGGAAAAGTGTTCGGATCGGGATATTATGATGTGGTATGTATTTTAAACTACAATAATGAGTCACTTTCCAAATTGGAACAATGTGAGACAGGAAGTCAGGTGGCTGTGATGAAGGAAAACAGCACTTTATAATTATCCCTGATATAACACGGCTGATTCAGCTCATTAACACGCCCTGCTCAGATGTGTACGCAACATGAGAGTCTCTGCTGCAGCCAGGCGTTCAGACGAGAAATTAAAACTTATATTCTGGATTATGATTGGTCAGTGTTGAAGGTGCTGATTCATTTTTAACAGCAACTCTGACAGAAGTGAAGCTGAAAAGCACAGGTTTATTGATTCATTAATGCGCTCGTTCTAATAACGGATCATTTCTGCGGTATGGTAAGCTGATTCATGTGTACGGCAGACGTTAGACATAAATGGGTTAAAAAAATGTGTTTAATCATTGATTTTGTGAGGTTTTTCACCAAGGAGAGGTGTTATTTTTGTCTTATTAAAATAAAGAGATAAAAGAAAAAAAGATCAAAAAGTTCCACTTTTTTTCTTTTTTCTTTTTTTTTTTAATACATTTAACATTTAAAAATTGCTGGTAAATTTCAGAAGAAGGAAAAATAAAAATAAAAATTGTAAATTATTTGAACGTTTTGCAATTTTTAAGAATCAGTTCAAAATATTAACAACCAGACAGCTTTTTTTTTTAAAATTGATATAAACATTATAAATGTTTTAAAAAAAAAAAAATTTCCACAATATGTCACATGTCCACAATATTTTTAATTTCTCACAATAATGATTTATTGGCATGGTCCTCAGCCATAGCATCACAAAACTTCTCTCCCAGCCAATCAGCATCAAGTGCGACAAAGCTCAGTAGATTAAAAAGGTCAAAATGTGCATGTAGTTAATACAATAAAGCTGAACAAACACGTTTATCAACCACGATGCTGTTTCCTTCAGCAATCCAGTATCTGTGGCGCTGGTTTGCACGCCGGGATTATAGACGATGACGGAGGCTGGCTGGACATCACCAGAGTCGGCAGACGTACACGTTTCTCCCCGTCCTACCAAAACGGAGTCCAGACGCAGGCGTAAGTCTCAGAGCTGCTCAGCTCCATCACACTGACACATGGAGGAAAAGAACCGAGCTCTAAGTTTTTAATTTTTCTCCTGTTTCCTCTTCAGGAAAGAGCAGAGCGCTAATGCCTTCAGTGTGTCAAAGGTACCAGGTCAGTACACATCACACTAGCATAACGAATAAACTAGCATGTGCATCTAACATCAGATCAGAAGCTGTTATGGAGTTTACCTTTTTTATCTGCAGTAAAAGCGATATCCTGTGACATGACGGTGGCTGAGTACTGTCCTTTCAAAAAGCCAGTCACACACTGTCCAAGGTTATTGACTTTTATTTGACTTTCCACAGATACCACATGCACGCATAGTCAGTAACACATGCAGTTAATGACCTCTTCTCTGTTATTTAAATGAACTGTTTGATTTTCCAGGTTGTATTGTCCTCGCAGTTGCTTATACAACAGCCACGCCCGTGTGATCGGGAGCCGTTACTATGCAGATGTAAGTTCTGTATGTATAGCTGTTTGAGAACACTCCCACCTCTTTGCACCAGGAACTGAAATAATTGTATTAATTGGAAATCATTTTTAATTTATTTAAAATGAATGTGTCTAACATCTGAAGGTAAAAATGAAAGAAAATTCAATTCAACTGAAAGCAGACATTTGGTGGTTTTCCACATGTGTGGAAATGTGTTGTAATGTCTTTAACCCTAACCCTAGTCCAAAATTGGTGGAAAAACAGAAGGCGGATTTAGACAAAAAATAAACAAATACAAAATGAGAACTAAGAACATGAGCTATCAAACCAAGTCTGCGAGAAAAATTCTGGAAAAGTATCAGAGTTTAATGGCCATTCATCAGAGAAGCAACCATGAAGGTTACTCACAATTTGATGCGACCACCACCATGCTTCACTTGTTCTCAGGGTGGTGAGCAATGATGGGTTTCTATTAAATGTAGAGCTTTGTACCAAGGCTGAAAAGTTCAAATTTTGGTCTCATTAGATCAGGGAACTTGCTGAATCTCTAACACACCTTTTAGCAAACTTCAAACACGAACTTATACGGCTTAGAGCTGCACGTTGGGTATAAGTGCGAAATGAAGTCATGGGTCACTTGTGACATGACACATACTTTCAGGATGCAGTCTTCATTTCACTTCTCTCTAGTACTGAAACACATTTCTCTGTCTGTCTGTCTCTCTCTCTCTCTCCACTCTGTGGCTTTTTAATCAGCGCTCCAGTATTTGTCGGGCTGCGATTCACGCCGGTGTGATTCAGAATGATTCGGGTGGATATCTGGACGTGATGCCAGTGGACAAGAGGCGACACTACAGCGGCTCGTCCCAGAACAGAATCACATCAGAGAGGTAACTTCTGTCACTTTACAGAAGTTTAAACTCCTCAGTCCTGAAGATGTCAGAACATATAAGTTACAGATTTACCTCTGAGACTGGAGACTCCTTCCATAAAGCTTACATTTACAGAAAACTGTACCATATCCGTGATTTTTAAAATCTGTTTACAACCCGAATTCCAGGAAAGTTGAGACATTCTTTAAAGTTGAATAAAATGAAAACTAAAAGACTTTCAAATCACATGAGCCAATATTTTATTCACAACAGA
>JAQMCW010000018.1:374924-385702 GCA_030068335.1 Chrysichthys cranchii | reverse complement strand
TTAAGCGCCGGCCTCTTTTAAACGCCGGGCCGTCCAAATAATTTTTTTAATAAACGCCCGGGCTACTATTAGAAGATATACGGTATTTTTTCTAAAATATTTCTAAAAAATTCCTAGAAATGAAGTTTATTATCCATTAAGTTGGCATAAAATATCAAGTACTTTTAGGAGTTTGTATCTAATTTGCCATGTGAAGTCAGTAGATTGTAGCCTTTATAGGTCTGTTGTGGTAAACGCGGTCCAGCTGGCACTTTCACTGTGCGCATGTGTTCGTTTTCTATTTTTAAAAACTATCCTTTATTCCCTAGCATGTGCCAGGTTTTAACACAATTATTATTGTAATGGATCAGGTGCTCCCCGGCCACCGTAGTGACGTCACCGTCGCGCATTCTCAACAAAGGGGCGGCCAACTGACAGAAAAAGAAAACTAAAGCCAATGCTTAAAGCTAACACTAGTGAAAGGAATTAAAACACGAATGTTTTTTTAGGTAGTTACTTTAAAAATTTATCAAAATACAAAAACATGGATGGCGTACAACCAGAACTCAAGACAACTTGTGTAATAAATGTGTACAGGGAAATAGTTTTCCTAAGGCCTAGCTAAGATTCCAGCTAGCCTGTGAAGACAAGACAAGCTAAGCTAAGCTAAACACGGCTGTCAAGCAGCTCTCGTGCGTCACGACGTCACCGCGCATGCGTAGAAATGGTGCGCACGCGCGCTTCAGGCGTGTAGAAAAGCCCCCCGTGTTAAAGCTAACGTTATTAAGGAAAAAAATTAATATATATCAGGAAACGTCGTGAAGCGTTGCGAGCCTCAGGTTTGATGTGGTTTGTAAAGAGCAGCATGAGGACTGCGGTTAGCTGACAGTGTCCCAGGGGACGTACAGGTAACGAGCTGCTTGTTTTCATGCTTCACACACAGAGCAGACTGTCCTTATTGTGCTGAGGGCTTTAGCTCAGGTGCTAATGTGGAGCTCCACAGTCAGGCCTGAGGAGCTCCGAGCTGTTAAACAGCACAGCACTGAGCAGGAGTCACACAAAAGGCAGGCTGAACCCGCTCTGCTGCCACAACACCACATCAGGACTGACTTCACCTCGACACACAGGCCAGGGGTTGGTGCTTTATCAAATATTGTCCTCCTCTGTTTTTAATTCAGCCCCACATTCATTATTATTATTAGCAGGAGGAATAAGTATTCCATCGTTACAGAATAGTTACTTGTTATTTATAAATACCTTTTAAATGCAGCATCATTACAGATTATTATCTGTATATATTACACATTTTAGCCCAAAACAGACCTGTGTGTGTGTGTGTGTGTGTGTGTGTGTGTGTGTGTCTATTTCTGTGTCTTTGTGCGTGTGTGTGTCTGTGTCTATTTCTGTCTCTCTCTGTGTGTGTGTCTATTTGTGTGTCTATTTGTGTGTCTGTGTGTGTCTTGTGTGTGTGTCTGTGTGTGTGTCTGTGTGTGTGTCTTGTGTGTGTGTCTATTTGTGTGTGTCTATTTGTGTGTGTGTGTGGTGATTGACAGTATCACAGTTTGTATGTTGCACCTATCCCACTTTTTTCCCCACACAGATGTTGGAGGTGTGAGTGTGAGCCGTTATCTGATACAGATTTAATCCACGTCTCGTTTCTTGGGTTTTGTGTGTTTGTGCGTGTCGTTCAGTGTCTCCAGGCATTTGTAGTATAAGACACTTTTTAGGACTGAAGCTGTCGAATCCAAAAAGTCATTTTTCATCATTATCCGGTCCAGGACTGAGTGCTACATGCTGCCATGTTGTATATTCTCTTTATTTACAGAATAAACTGTCAGATTTGGCTATATTATACGTAGTGTGTAATTGTCATGTTTCTCCCGTCTTTTTCTTTCCCAGGCGTGGTCGTCTCACCTGATTAGCGATGTGAAAGTGTTCACGTTCGCCACGGCGCCTTCCTCCTTCTTCTCTGGAACCATTTTGGGGGACTCATCCTCACACGGGGAATGTCCAGCATGAAGAAGTTTAGTCTCAACACGATCAAAAAGTCACTGAGCATCAAAGGGAAAGACGAGAACGAGTACGCAGCGTCGGAGCCGGACCTGTCCGCCGGTTTTCCTTCAGAGCCTTCTCTTTATGGAGGTTGTTAT
The DNA here is from genome assembly GCA_030068335.1 of Chrysichthys cranchii. Taxonomy (NCBI): domain Eukaryota; kingdom Metazoa; phylum Chordata; class Actinopteri; order Siluriformes; family Claroteidae; genus Chrysichthys; species Chrysichthys cranchii. The sequence continues at coordinate 383,573 of JAQMCW010000018.1, read as the reverse complement.
AGTAAGGACCTCCTGGGTGCCGATTTGGATAACGAGGAATTGAAGGCCTCTAAAAGTCGCTCTAAAAGCGAGGGTCTCATGGGAACCCTGAAGAGGAGACTGTCGACGAAGCAGAAACCAAAGGTCAAAGCCAGTTCTCCGTCCGTTTGCTCGATTGACGATGACGCCTTCTCGTCCTCGTCGGAGCCCATCACATTCCGCGACCTGAAATCTCAGCGCTCTTCTCGCTCGACGAGCCACCGTTACAGCCCGACGCCGTGGCCTCTCAGAGTAACGAACTCGGAGGAAACGTGCGGCGCCCACGTCAACACTCTGATTCCGTCCAGTGACTCGAGCTTGTCTCTCGATGCCGTCCAGAAGAACTTCCTGGGAGATGAGATGTTTGGCGGTGAGAGTCCCGACCCTCAGAACGGCGATCTGGACATGGACGAGCACGTGCCTGTGGTCATCAGTCTCTCAGCTCAGGATTACATTCAGTACACCATGCCTTTAGACGACGGCCTATTTGCCGAAGACGAGCCACCTCGGGCTTTTTGCCTGGACGGGACGTCGCCGATGGACGTGTTGCCTCAGAGCGAGTGCTCTCTTCACGCCGACGAAGACTCTGTCGGCCACGACCTCCTTTCCCCTGACATTTTCATGGAGCCTTCGGTAAACCGCCTCATTCTGAACACTGCTAACGTTCTGCTGCAAAGCTCACGCCTAGAGTCTCCTCTGCTACCTCCACTTCCTGTTAGCACCCTTCCTGGGTTCGGAGGTACCCGAGTAACCGATTCGGTCCTGGAACGTCTCAGCTTCGATCCGAACTCGGCGCCTGGAGTGCGGCGGGTGTACGACGCGGTGCAGACCAGCGGCCCGACGGTGGTCACGAGCCTCACGGTGGAGCTCAAGAAACTGGCCAAGCAGGGATGGTACTGGGGTCCGATCACGCGCTGGGAAGCCGAGGAGAAGCTTGCGAACCTTCCAGATGGTTCCTTTTTGGTCCGGGACAGTTCGGACGAGCGCTACCTCCTGAGTTTGAGTTTTCGCTCGCAAGGAAAGACGCTTCACACCCGAATCGAGCATTCCAACGGCTCCTTCAGCTTCTACGAGCAGCCCGACATGGAAGGCCACACCTCCATCGTACAGCTCATCGACAACTCTGTTAGGGATTCTGAAAACGGAGCGTTCTGCTACTCAAGGTCACGCTTGCCCGGGTCTGTGACCTACCCCGTCAGACTGACCAATCCCGTCTCGCGCTTTATGCAAGTGCGGTCGCTGCAATACTCCTGCCGCTTCGTGATTCGTCAGTACACGCGCATAGACCTGATCCAGAAATTGCCTTTACCCAACAAAATGAAAGATTACCTGCAAGAGAAGCACTACTGACCGACAGGACGCACCTCGCTTCTTGCACTTTTTAGGATGTCATAACGAACGATCTCTTCATGGCTCATCGTGCCATTAAATTCCACGTTTTTACATTTCCCTCAGAGGAAAACGCTGATGTCTGTCTGTCTGTCTGTCTGTTTGTTCGTTCGTTTGGTTTGTTCAGTGTTAGGTTAGGTAGCAGATGAAGTGTTGATGCCGTGGGTCGAGTGAACAGAGCGCGTCACTCCTGCATGCTCATTTAGACGTCTGGTATCATGTTTAACGTGCGTTTTAATTCCCAGATGAAACACACTAACAGGAACAACATTAATTCTTTAATTTTTAGTCTAAACTCCTTTCCCCTGATGTAGCCTAAGAAGAAAACCCCCGCGTCGGTGGAGTCTGAGCTGTTATGCTGGTGTCTTTGCCTTAATGACAGTGGGATTTTTTTTATTTTGGGAATTTTTCAAGCATGTTGATAAGCTGTAACTCGTCACGGGACACTTTTCTGTACTAAAGGAAGGACCTCAGGGTGAAACCTCACGCCACGGGGGGGATTTCAGTGTTTACTGGGGTTCATAATGGTTTGTAACAAAAGAAACTGTTTTGACGTTTGAGTCCTGGTATGAATCGAAATTGAGACCTGGAACAGACTGAAAAATGTTCACAGATGAAGAGAAAAGGGTCGATTTTATCATCAAATACTTTCAAGAAAGAGTAATTAATCACGATATTTCGATCCTGTCGCGTTCCTCAGCCCCTAAACGACACTTCTCAAACCTTTTTTCCTTTCAGTTTTTATTTTATTACACAAACATTTGGTGTTTAAAAATTTGCAGATTATCTGTTAACCAGCGAACCTAAAAATCAATCACAAATCCGTCGTTTATTTTAACAAGTCTTTATTAAGTATTTAAAAAAAGAAAGAAAGAAAGGAATTCCTCGGCTACGTTACTGGAGCAGATGTAGCTAGCAGCCGGATGCTTATAACAATCGTTAGCCTTGCTAAGTTCTAAATCATGTAAAAATCGCAGGTATAGTGCGTCCTGGTAGCTAGCTCCGTGCACATTTTAACCTAAATTAAAAAAAAAAACAAACCCTAAACGTAATAGCGGGCTAGTTTTCTTTTAGTGCTGAATGCTAAATCATAATTAGCACTAAATTTAATTTCAAACTCAACGTTAGTCAGGCTTCGCAAAGCGTTAGCTGATTAATGTAGCGCATTTAGTCCCTGTTTGTTTTTTGTTTTTTTTAAATAAAGATCCACTAATAGTTATTAATAATTAGCCTTCCTGTACGTTTCTTGCGGAGTTTAGTACATTTCCCTCAGCAGATTCCTCTGTCCTCCAGACCGCTGTGTGCACTACGTTGAGTATTTTGACGCGTGTTGTGAAAAGTGAAATCCCTTAATGCACTGCGATAGATTAGAGTCCACATGATGTACCCTAACACCCATAGTGCACTTTGTAGGGAATAGGGAGTAGGGCTCATGGCTCTGTAGCGGTTCAACAGGATGTGAAAGGTTGGATAAACGCCAATAAAGGTACGATTGTTTTACGATTTAACGAGGGTTTAGTTCTCCACATTTAGTTCTCCGTTCCGTGTGATTGGTGGGTTCATTACGGTGACGACGTGGTTCTAGAACAAACGTGGGTCTTTCCTTGGTTCCGTTGCACAGATCGGCGCGTATCGGTGTTATTCATATGTGCTGATTGAGTGATTAAAAATGGACATTTAACTTGACACTGAATTAGTCATGGGTAGTAGATCAAAGAGTAGGGATTAAAAATGATGAATCGGTGATGATGTAACTGTGATGACCTCATCATCGGCGTTACCCACAGTCTCCACCCACTACAGCAGTGCTTTATTCACCAACAATTCATTAACGAATGATGTGTTGGAATTTTTATCCATTTACAGTTGCATTTTAAACTTGTAGAACGTCCCAGTTCTCGCTTACGTTAGAGCAGCTATAAACGGTCGTTCCCTCAACTCACTCTATATATAAAAAAAAACAACAACAACAAAAAAACGCAGCTCAAAACATGTAAACGTCTCTGTCCTGAAGATGTTATAAAGCGTCTGACTGTTGAGCAGCACTGACACTGGAGACTCCTTCCATAAATCATATATCTAAATTTCCACAAATCTGTCTCTTTTCAGAAAACGCCGCCGTATCCTTGATTGTTTTAAACCTGTTTATCGTTAACCAACCGAGCGCCCGGGTGTAAACGCCCCTGTGAATGAGGTGTTGCTATAGAAACAATAACGCATTAAATCTGCGATTTGCGGCAACTATGGGATGTCCTGCCTAGATCCGGACGCCTGACATCTAAGATTAGAAACGTAGTCTTGTGTTTTGTTACCTATAAAGGAGACACGATGAGCGTGTCGAATATCACGTAACAGATTATCGACGCGTGCCTGATTTGGTTTCCGTTGCCTGGTCATGTGATTTAACACCAATGAGTTTGCTGCAGTTTTATGATGTTTAGATGAAGCGCTGTGTTCAGTGGGCGTGTGCTGATATGACACCTTTACATCTAAATGCGAGTAAAGACGGAGACGTTTCCCTTCCTGTTCGCGATGATGTCACGCAGAACTTTGCAGGTCTCTCATGGTGATTGTTATTCTGAGTTTATTCTCATCATCGGTACGTGTTTATTTTTCCATCGGAGCGTTATTTTGGTCTTGTGGTTTCAGAGTGAGGTTGGAGTCTCACCGTTTCAGACATTTTTCTCATATATATATATATATATGAAAGTTTGTGAAGTTCCACGTGAGCACTACGGCACGTGCGATGCGTTCGGTCGGCGTCTCTCGTTACTTGAATACGTCTCGTGCTCTGCTCTGAGGTTTTTAATCACACGATATTTCAATCTTTTGATTTTTGCGGCGATGCTGAAATGTTTGGTTTCTTGTATCGTGATAATAATAACCGTTTATTCGCTGCTTGCGAAGTAATCACACGTGCATGGAGTGTCTCACGCGCTAATCCCCCAGCTTGGATAAAGAACTAAACCTGTACGCTATCCGTGAGACCACATTACGCTGGTTAATGAATTTAACCTTAGGAAGCATTTCTAGTGATTTGGAAACAAAAATATAATCCTACGATGCATATTCCTGAGCTGGTGTGGGCGGAGCTTCATCGCAAACTCAACACGTGTATAGTGAAATATCACACGCACATTTTGTTTTCACTCGGTATCATAATTGTTGTTCTTTCTGTTGTGTGGCGTTCAGACGAAGCGTGGTGTGTTGTGTTTTTGCATTTTAAAGCTGCAGTATGGAACTTTTTATAACTTAGTTATTCCAGTCAACCGATGAAGGAACCTCTGTCAAGCCACGCCCTCTATTTTTATTTTATTTTATTTTTTTCATTAATTCGATGTTTAATCTGTGTGAGACCTTTATAAGCATTTACATATAAATATGAGTTCTGAGTTGGCGTTTGACAAACATGTAACACAAACATTTTACAGACATTTTGTTTTACATTTTAAATAACATTTTCTAGTTTTATTAAAAAAAAAAAAAGGTTAGGGTTAGAAAGTCTCCTTAATTGTCAGCAATAACAAAAATGTGACGTACTGCAGCTTTAAAATAAGGAGGTGTTCGTGGTGTGTCGGCGCTCCCTGTGCTGGAGTTTACCCGAAAACTGAAGGATTCTCATTCTCTTGGCGCTATTTTTTATTTTTTTTATTTTTTCCCCGATCTTTTTATGATGCCTCTCGTACGTCGTACGAAGTTTTTTCCAAAACGATTCGTCCAAAATGCGGACAGCTGTGTTTATGCTGCTTTTTAAACGTGAGCACAATAACGCTACGTGCGAAAGACGTCTCCGTCACGAACGGAACGCGTCGAACACGAGGGCAAGGATGCGTCGAACTTCCCACCATCACGATATTGCACAGGAATGTTATGGTTTATCGTACGAGCGATTATCAGCACAGGCCTCGCCGAGGGCTGGTTTGTTTCCCGTTTTTAGGGAAGAGATTTTGTTTTGGATTTTCCTCATTTTGTCCTTGTCGGTACTATTATTTTTTATTTGTTTTTTTTTTCTTGTTTGACTTCGTGGCTGTCCTTCAGTCCACGTGGTTTTTGGAGAAATAATATTTTTTGGGATGAAATCTCTGGTCATGGAGGAAAGGTGAAGGTGCGAATGTCACGTTGTTGTGTTTTTTGTTCCATTTACACGTGCGGGAAGAAATCTTCCAGACATTTTTTCAGACATTTTTCACACGTATTTTAGATCTGGGAAAAGGAAAGCTGCGTGCTGGTTTTTATTATTGCACATTTTGAGCTAAATGTTTTATATCTACTCTGAAATGTAAATAAAAAGACTTATTCTCAAATCTGCGTTCCTCTGCTCTGTCTTTATCCGTTATATCATGAAGGTGTTGTAGTTTCATCATTACTAGGTAACAGACAGGAGGAAGTTGGTCAGCTTGAAACTAAAACCATGACATCTAAATGTTGCTCAGAAGACACGCTGGGATTTGGAGTTGTTTTCCATAAAAATATTTTGTATGTAAATGCAGCAATGAAGACAGGATTTTCTCTCTCTTGCCATTTTCTTTCCTCCCAATGTAGTCCCCGCCCACCAGCCACCTCTCCCCAATCACACGACAGCTACCAACCCAGGAGCGCGAAGGCGAACACGTGCTTCCTTTGAGATGGGAGAGGCCGACTGCAACTTTCACCACCACGAGGAGGCAAAGGCTGTCTGCCCTCTTACACATAAATGAACTGGGGCACCATGATTGGCTAACATCGTGTCATCCTTGTGATTGTCAGGGGAGAGTGAGTATGCCCCGCCCACCCAGACCACATGGACAAGTTTGCCGTCTTGGATGCGATCTCCTTGTGATAAGGTGAGAGATTTTCTGTTTCACCTCTCAGGAGACCGAACTCATGATTTTATAAATTGAAAAATGAGGTCTCGGGAGCCAATAGAAAACAAGTAGGCAGGACTGTGGACTCTCAGTAGGGTAAAAAATGCTCATTATTAAGCATCACGTGAGAATTTTGCATCAGTGTTTTTTTTTTGTTGTTGTTTTTTTTTAAATCAGTTGCTTGTTGCTCATCTAATAAACTAGTTGTTCTAAAATCAGCAGTGTTAGCCCTGCTGGATGATTGAGGAGGCGTGGCCTAGTGGATGTGCCAGAAAGCGATGTTTGGGGGGCGGGGCTACAAATTGGAAGTGCATAAACAAAGACACAAATGTGACTCAAAAAAAGTACATAACAAAAGTGTGTGTGTTAGAAGTCTGTGATGTGATCTAAAAATGGCATTGTGATATTTTCTGACGTTTTCACAATAGCGATATTTATCGCAATACACGTTGTGCTAGGAAAATAATGTTCGGAGACAAAACAACATGGAGTACATGCAGACTGCAACCAGGGGGCGCTCATGAGTACATACATACTAATATTGTAATTTAGTATGCCTAATATTTATTACCATAAGCTAATTCTCTGCATCATGCTGCATCACACAGACTCTTCACTGATGTCTTCATGGGGCGTAAAAACACTGCAGATCATTTCTGCTAAATCACCAGACTCGCCATAATCAGCTGGCTGATGATGGGAAGTGTCGCATCATGTAAACAATCTTTTGTCGATATGACGCCCAGCCTGTGTGTGTGTGTGTGTGTGTGTGTTACTATCCCAGGTTCATGTAGTGAGCTGTTTTTTTTATCTTGCCCTGTTGGCTTCCAGTGACTCCACTGAGTGTGCTTCTTACACACCACGAATCATCATCTGGATCGGCTCTCCGTCCCTCGGCTCTCCTTTTAATTGGTTTCGCTGGAGCTTCTCGTCTCTGACGTGCTCCTGTGAGGGCTCTAAACATTTTCCCGCCGTCCCTGGACGAAGCGTTCTTCATTACAGTCGGCTCACATGCTGACGGTTCAGATAAACGTGCAAGGATGGAGAACGCGCAGGACGTCAGCCAGATCCTCCAGCTCATTAACGCTCATCAATCTCCATCATCCTCTGGAACTGTTTCATGATGTTGCATGAGCAGACAGGTTTTACTGCTGATGGCAAATAAATGGTTTAATCACCTGGGCGTGTTCTGTAAAAACAAAAGAAATCGCAGGATGTGTTTGAAGCGTAGCTCCAAAATGCTTAACGGTAACACTGGTAATAGCAAAGGCCTCTTCAGTTCACTTCCTTTGAATCACGAAGCGGACTTTGGGAGCCAAAGGCCTCTCAGGCCTGGTACCGATGGCCTGGTGTGAGTACGCCCTTAGACATGTACACCTGAAGAAAGATCCAAGCTGTGACTGAGCCTCCTCTTATCTGTGCACGCACCTGACCACTAACGGAGCTCTGCTTTAGTCACGCTTATCACATCTCGAATGATGTGACATGGAGGCACATCTGTAAAAGCCTGGGCGTAAACTCGACTCAGCGCTGTGGTGCCGCTTGCGCTGACTTTCTCTTTAATGTGGAGACACACGGTGCGCTCGGATACAGGCCGCACATCACTCTTCTCTGACGAGTTCTTCAGTGGAGCTGAACGGATCTCGACTGTAAATGTCCACATCTGTAGTGTGATGGTACGGGTTCGACTCACGCTCTCATGTGCTTTAGGGTTCAGGAGGAGCACCAGAAAACATGAAACGATCGCTCAGTGAGAACTACAGCGGCGTGATGAAGATGTGAGTGACGTCACCGTTTCACAGCGCATTCTGCTCCACGGATTAACTGTGGCACCCTGTGCAGAGCTAAAGGGTTAGTAAAGATAAATTCAGAAATGAAAACTGTTTGACTAGTTCATTTTGTAAAATGAAAAGTTGAGCCTTGAGGCCTTTCTGTAACGTAGGGTTTTGTTGCTGTGAGGAAGGAGACTGACATTTTGTTTTTTTTAATCCGAGGTGGGAAATTTCAGTGTTGCATCAGCGGAGGAAAAAACAAAATACAGCAATAACTGCTGAGATAATTAAGGAAATAAATAATAGAATGTTATATACAGTGGGACCTTGACATATGACATTAATTCATTTCTGGAGCGAGGTCGTATGTCAAAAGTGTTGTAAGACAAATTGAATTTCCCATTAATATGAACAGAATTACTAATGATTCGTTCCAAACCTCCAACAAAACACACCAATTTCGTTTGCTCTGTGTTTTTAAAAAAAGAAATGTCCTATATAAATAATAAGTAATGTATAAAACAATAATAAAACATAATAAAAGTGAATGTAAAGGAATAAACTGGTTTTATGAAGTGTCCTTTACCTTGAGGATCACAAGAAGCGATGATGGAGGCGGAGCAGTG
>JAQMCW010000018.1:329698-339729 GCA_030068335.1 Chrysichthys cranchii | reverse complement strand
TTCACACTCACATTCACACCTACGGCCAATTTAGAGTCACCAATTACCCTAATCCCCTCTGTGCATGTCTTTGGACTCTGGGAGGAAACCGGAGTACCCGGAGGAAACCCACACGGACATGGGGAGAACATGCAAACTCCACACAGACGCCCAGGTCGACCCCGGGGATCGAACCCAGGACCTTCTTGCTGTGAGGCGACAGTGCTGACTGTGTGTGGTGCATTTACAATAAAGTACTAAATGATCAGTTTCCTATAACAGCACAGCCCCAAGTCTTTTATTCCTCTTACACCACAGCAATCTGCCAACAAATATAACTTTCTATTTATTAAATAACGACACAGCATACTTAACCCTTTTAAGGTTATGTTTAATTGTGTGGAACATCCACCAACCAAGATGATTCTCCATTCTTTCAACAAAAAAAAAGAAGAAGAAAAAAAAAAAAAAAAAAAAAACACACTCCAAAATAAATAAATACTCATCAAGCTTGTGAAGTTACTGAGAAACCACAAAGAAGGATAAACCCCTCTGTCCTGAGGAGGTCATGAACGCTCCAGCTTCAGCTCTAACTGTTAAAGTGCTGACACTGGAGACTCCTTCCACACATGGTACATAACCGGAGCGTGTACGGGACACGCACATATAAATGAGCTGTTGCTATAGAAACGATAACATATCAGAGCGAGAGCGTTAGTATAAACTGCAGTGCTGTCAGAGGTGTCGTTAGTGAGAATTAATCAACACCGTTAACTCTGACCAATCAGAATCCAGGCCTCAGCAGCGCTGCGATCGTCCAATTCCTCTCACAGACGCAACAGAAGATGACAAAGTCAAACAGAAATATAAAAAACATACTTTATGCTCTCTCTCTCTATATATTATATATATATATACTTCCTGAAGTGACATCATCAATCACATGATGAGCATCAGTACATCAAACACATCTAGTAAGGATGCAAAGATGGGCGGTCCATTGAACGAAGGGGGCGGGGCCAGGAACAGGAAATGCTTACATCTGTAATAATACACTGATGGAAATGAATCCCATGGATTTTTTTAAAGAGTCGCTGAAGACCTGACAGGAGGAGCCGGGAAGTTCCTCAGCGCTTCCACACTTTCCCATCAGCGTTCCGCTCCAGTCACGTTGGCTTTTCCACGTTCCTCCAACCTTAAAAAAGCTTCCTCATTACTGGGTCTGGGTTTGAGCTTCAATCAAGTTGCGTACCATTGCCCTAACTATAACCCTGACTCTGAAATCAATAAAAATCTTTTCCTTAAAGGGGTCATTGCGTTGTTTTGTCATTACTTTTGCAGTGCCCTCTAATATGAATGACCGCCCTGTGAGTCGGGTTTGGTGAATAAATGCTCTGGTGATCCTGTTTCATCTGTTCTAGTTTGGTGGAGAAGTGCATGAAGGGGGGACCGGCAGGATTTTGGCTCTTACTCATGAATATTCATGACATGTGAACGTATCACCTCTGATTGGCTAACAGCACCGTGATGCTCCCTCCAGCGCGTCATCGGAGGTTCGGAGATCCAGCCTTACGTTTTTGATCCTGAATCCGAGGAACAAGGAGAGACAGCAGAAGAACCACGTCCTGATCGTTTGTCCATGAACATTTCAGAACGTAATATCTGCAGGTCACCTTAAATTTTCTCCTAAAAGACGTGAACGTTGGTGATCGTCATCATGCTTTAAGTTGTAATAAACTGTTAAAATAAAATAAAGACTTGTTTCTTAACACTATCAACAGTGGTTGCAATCTTCCTGGTGGATATGTTACTTTATGACACAGGGTTAGTGCCCCGCTAAATGCAGTTCAGCCACTGACCTAGCCTGCTAATCCTAGTTACGGCTTGAATTCTCTGTTTTTGAATCGTTTTGCTCCATGGGTTTGCAAATGAATCGCAGCCGTGCACAACAACGACGTGAAGCACATATCAGCTCTGCCCCAGCTAAGAGTACAGAAAATAAAGCGTGAATCATCGGTGAGTCGTTATAATCCCCCCGACACGACACACACGTACGTGTGTGTGTGCATGCGTTTGTGAAAGAAAGAACGAGAAAGAGAATATTACGTCCAAGTTATTATAACGAGACATAATTATTTTCTGTAAAAATTCCAGCTAGGGCAGACACACACACACACACGTCTCTCTTGTGCATGGGAAATGTTCTTGGTTTTCCCTGTTTAGACTAGAACAATGTCCGTGCACCATTATTCTAAGTTAAACATAAGATATTGTTGATATTATAACTGGTGGTTTAACGCTTAGCTTTGGTTAGATGATGATCAGTCTCCACCCTCGCTCTCCCCGCAGGCTTTAGTGTCTCTGTCGGCTCTCACCACGGTGAATCCCGGCAGCTCCACATGAGCATCCGGTGTGCAACAGGTTAGCCACATCTCCGTAAAGATAAACAAGTTGCTTTCTTGTTTTTTCCTGCTTTTCAAGCTGCTTATGTTGGTTGGTAAGTGCAGACAACTCGTTCATCTTATCTGTCAGTGCGTTAACATTCCCCATCGTTATGGAGGGAATCGATGGTTTAAAACGCCTTTGATGGTCCGCTATCTTAGCCTTAGCACCGGCCTTGCGCTGCTTAGCTCGGCCGGTTCGACCACAAATTATAATACAGCGGAACCTTGGTTTGCGAGCATAATCCGTTCCGGAGACATGCTTGGAATCCAAATCATTCGTATATCGAAGCGGGTTTCCCCTTTTATTCAGTAAAATAACAATAAAACAATATAACTGCATCCCTCGTTTGTGCTTCTCAATGATTTTTAATGATTATATGTTGAACAAGCTAAGTCTCGGGGTAGCAGTTAGCGTGGTCCTATGAGCACACAGCAGACCAGCGGGCTCTCTGTGGATTGTTGTCGGCTCTAGGAGACATCGCGCTATGCTAAGGCTAAAGAAACAACCACACCAGCCTCCTCTACTGAGCCTGTATCTAATGCCTGATCTCTGGGGCATAAAATGGAGGATTTGGAATTACAACTCACTGTAAATCTCTACGTTCGTGATTATATGATTGTGATAGCCAAGCTTGTGTCCATGTCATGCATGCTAACGTGGAGAGTTTGAACATACTGTTTTGTAACAAAAACCTTGGGAGGGAAAGAGTTATTTTTTCCTTCCAGCCGGTGTGCTGGTGGTCGATCGCCGTGACGGTACACATCCAGGTTTTAAGAACAACCTCGATACAAAAGCACTACTGTAGGCACTGAAGTTGTAAAAGTCACTGTGGGCAAAATGATTAGAACACAGAACTAATGAAGCCGTATACTTCGCTGGTGGTGTAACAAAGATAAACTCCAACCATTTCTTCCTCAGTTCTTCTTCTGTGTTATCACCACAAATAGCACAGACACGAACATGTTCCGCCATGGTTTCACCTTGCTGTTAGCTCCTCTACTGCTACCTGCCGGTCTTCCTGTGGGCGGTCACAAGCCAAGGTGGGTGGGGCCATGAATACTAATTTTCGATGGCGAATGCAGGCAATGGGGTATTTTCACCTTTTCATGTGCAGCTCGGAGTGACCTATCGTATTTCAAAAAGAGCAAGTATGAAACGGATTCTCGTGGAATGACCCCTTAAAATATCCACATGAACACGGTTTCATTTCATGAATGGTGACGTACGCTGCTCATGCACGGTCCAGTAGTAAAGTGCGTGTGAGTGTCATTTAGTCCACGTTTACTTTTGAATTAATTCGCTTTAACTTTATAAAACTTTATTTCGTAAACAAGCGTTTCCCATAAATAGAATTATTCCGTATTCAGCGCTTGTGCGTGTTTAATGAACGCCGTCTGCCCTGGTGGTCATTCCTCTTCTCTGAAAAAAAGCCAAACGAATAAAGTTATTAAAGTGATCAGCCGACTGTGACGATTGGCTCCACTGACAGGATATCGGTCTTCCCCGATTGGCCGAGAGAGGTGGTTCTGAGGGCGTGGCTCTCTTTGTGATCAGACGGCTGTGAGGAGGAGTGGCTTTCCGGCCAGGCGGCTCTGTGACAGCCGTCAATCGGTGGAGGCCTTTCGTCCGGCTCCTCCCCTCGGCCGCTGCTGCCCCGCCCCTTCCTGCACATGCTCAGCAGATAGGTGAGCTCGGCCCTGAAGCTCTGGTTGAGCCAGCAGTAGATGAAGGGGTTGTAGCAGGTGGAGCTCATGGCCAGCCAGTGGAAGCTGAAGTACACGGCGTTGTTGGAGTGGATAGCGTGACTCGACAGCAGAACCACGTAGCAGTTTAACGGGAACCAGCACACGGCGAACACCAGAACCACCAGCACCAGCATCTTGATGGTCCGCTTCCTCTTCCTGCGCTGGAGGAAGTACTGCTCGCTGGTGACATCGCCGATGGCGTTCCGCCGCCACAGACGACGTGCCACGGCCGAGTACGCCGCCGTGATGATGAGGAGCGGCAACACATACAGCAGGATGAAAGTCGCCAGGTCCAGGTACTGATGGTACAGCTCGGACGGGTCGGGAAAATCCGGCACACACAGAGAACGCACGATGTCCTTACTGAGGAGAGAGAGACACAAAGAGAGACAGAGAGAGAGAGAGAGAGAGGGAGAGAGAGACAGAGAGAGAGAGAGAGAGGGAGAGAGAGACAGAGAGAGAGAGAGAGAGAGAGAGAGAGGGAGAGAGAGACAAAGAGAGACACAGAGAGAGAGAGAGAGGGAGAGAGAGACAGTGAGAGAGAGGGGGGGAGAGGGAGAAAGAGAGAGAGAAATTTTAATACCTTTTTGTTTGGTACATATTTTTATATTAAAGCCAAATCAAGTATGACTCATCTCTTCATGATATAAAAGAAAAAAGAAACCCAATTGAGAAGAAAAGAAATAAATGAAATGGAAAATAAAAGGAATGTTTGTGTGGACTTTTCTTAGGGGAAATGGAGGGGGAAAACAGATAAAAAAAAAACAACAGATAAATAAAAAGAGAAAACAGTAGAGTATCAGAGCGTGCTGTTCATAAACAACTGAGTTTACCTTTTGAGACACATCACCACACACAGAGAGAGAGAGAGAGGGAGAGAGAGAGAGAGAGAGGGAGAGAGAGAGAGAGAGAGAGTGAGTGAGAAGGAGAGAGGGAGAGAGGGAGGGAGAGAGAGAGAGAGAGAGAGAGAGAGACGGAGAGAGGGAGAGAGGGAGGGAGAGAGAGAGAGAGAGAGAGAGAGAGAAGGAGAGAAGGAGAGAGGGAGCTCGTTTCGCCTGAATCTCCTTCATTCAGTCTGTGAGACGTTTCAGTCATGTTGGAGTTTAACTTCAGATCCTCATTTAATTGTTCATTAATATTCATGAATTCATCACAGTCCCAGACACAGATGAGAAACAAAAAACTGAGATGGCAAGAAAAGGAATATTTCAATAGTTTACAAGAGAAAACACCCACACGCGCACACACACGCGCACAAAGTTCTGTCTTAATGCTTTTCATCATGAGTTCTTAATCAGTTTACTCTCTCATGCTTTTAATGAGTTTTGTCTTAAAAGCTTCCTCAGACTTTAAAATGTTGTCGTGAATATCACTCATTATAATTATTTAATATGCGCATATTCATAAGAGACTGCAAGGTTATACAAATAGATCATAATGTACCATGACAATAAAGCACAAATTAATGGGACAGAGAGAGAGAGAGAGAGAGAGAGAGAGAGAGAGCGCGCGAGAGCGAGAGAGAGAGCGAGAGAGAGAGAGAGAGAGAGAGAGAGAGAGAGAGAGAGAGAGAGAGAGAGAGAGAGGGAGGGAGGGAGAGAGAGAGAGAGAGAGCGAGGGAGGGAGAGAGAGAGAGAGAGGGAGAGAGAGAGAGAGAGAGCGAGAGGGAGATGTCTCCTGGTGTGTGAAAGCTTTAGCGTTGAGAAGTTTCTCAGAACGTAAACGCTCGCCCGTCACACAGCAGCAGCTCAAACAGGAGGTTTTTGAGTTCAGTGAAATAAAAAGCTGTGAAATGGAAAAGCTTCTGACTTTCCTTCAGTGACGAGTGATAATCAGACCCACGTCTAAAAGCTCTCACTGCTGTGATGGCCGTTTACACGCTTGGCTGAGAAATAAACACCGTGTGCTTTTATACTCCATCACTCTCACACACACACACACACACACACACACACACACACACACACACACACACACACACACACACACAAATCCTCACATACAAAATTCATCTTTAAAAGCTGAAATAAAACCAGGAATAAGATCCAAACGAAACCCCGGCAGAGTGGTGTGTGGCCAAGTGGAGCTGATTGTTCTTTATGAAGTGCTTTATTCCTCTTCCACTGCAGCAGCCACTCCCTCACCAACCTCTCTGTATTCTCTCTCTCCAAGTTAAGAACCGAAAAACAAACAGCTTGTCGTGTTACTGAGAAACCGCAGAGAAGCGTGGACTCCTGTGTCCTGAAGACGCTTCACCTCTGACTGTTCCAAAGTGCTGACACTGGAGACTCCTTCCGTGAACGTTACGTAAACATCTCCGCACAGAAATCTTCACCTTATCAATAATCCTTTACTCTGTTTATCATCAGTGCGCTGTACACGCCCGTGTATGAGCGGTTACCATGGAAACCATAACGTATGAGAACGAGCGCATTAATATGAACCTGCGCCGCTGTCAGACACGCTGTTAGAGAGAACTAATCAACACCTTCTGACCAATCAGAGCGGAGAGTACAGTAGCACCATGGGTGTGGTTATATTCACGACTCTGAAATTAACCTCGAATCGTTTGTGTCTCACATTCAGACTCTACGCTACGCGACACTATTACACGGTAATAACACAGGAAACACACGTTCCCTCACTGAGGTTTTATAACGCACACTGTGTTCTTAAATCACGCTTCAGACACGCTCAGATACAGCAGCGTTCACGTCACTGTACACTTTACACAGAAAAACGGAAACCGTTAACATATTACAGAAAAGAACCAAAATAATGATAACTGTTAAAAGAAGGGCTGATGGAACCCAGCGCTAAACCGTCCCCGTCGTCACTTCTGTAGGACGTGTTCCAGGCATCAGATTCAGAATGAGTGTGTTTACACACAAATGGACATTAAATATCAGGTTTAAATCAAGTTTTGGTACTGTATTTGAATGTGAGTTGAAAAGAGAGAGAGAGACAGAGAGAGAGAGAGAGAGAGAGGGAGAGAGAGAGAGAGAGAGAGAGCGAGAGACAGAGAGAGAGAGCGAGAGACAAAGAGAGAGCGAGAGACAAAGAGAGAGCGAGAGACAAAGAGAGAGCGAGAGACAAAGAGAGCGAGAGACAAAGAGAGCGAGAGACAAAGAGAGCGAGAGACAAAGAGAGCGAGAGACAAAGAGAGCGAGAGACAGGGAGAGCGAGAGACAGGGAGAGACAGATAGAGAGAGAGACACACCTGTAGACAAAGGTGAAGAGTTTCTGGAAGATGGCGTGTGGCAGCGAGAAGCAACTCGCCATGAGCCAAATGAAGAGGATACACACAGCACCCTGACCAGTGCACATCCTCGGCTTCAGAGGATACAGGATCACCTACACACACACACACACACACACACACACACACACACACACGAAAGTTCTGTGTGTTCAGATTATAAACACCTCGGCGGTTGCCAGATCTTTCTTCAGAAGGAACACAAAAACCTTTAAACCCTGAAAAAAGAGGGATAGAAAATGCAGACTGAACTGATTCTCCTTCACTTCTCATCTTTTCATGAACTTTAATGGAAAGATATTATTAATAAATAGATACTCTCATATTTAAGTATTTGATTATGGTGTAAAATGTAAGCATAGCGTGAGGTGTCCGAGTCAACATCATGTGATAAAGTCCAAGTGCAGAGACAGAATCAGAACCGCCCATCACTGGGACACACCCCTCCGCTTGACCAAGCTCCGCCCCCACGTGTTTAACTCTCACTATAATAACTACGTCCTCACCACGCTCGCTCGAACCTCAACTCTGTTTCATTCTTGGACATGTTTTTCTTTAGTCTGAGGCATTACAGAGTATAATATGCGATATTTCACAGATTTGAACTGGATCAGACTGTAAACTCACGACCGTAACGCTCCGGTGTCGACTCATATCCAAATTTCATAAAAATGATCACAAATGATCTGAACAGTCGAGTTTTCAGTGAAGTGGTGTACACACAGGAAGTGATTTGCGGCGAGGTGGTGATGCGCGAGCGTGTGACGCTGATGGTCAGGATTACACTGCAGTTTAACAAAAAAAGTAGTGATTTAAAAAAAAAATAAGTACAAACCTCCGCATGCTCTGTGTTTTCAGTTAATGATGTTCTGCGATTAAAGCCGGGGTTTTCTCCAGCCCTGCATGACATCTGGCGCGGGACTTCGAAGGCAAGCCGTGGACGTGTTTAATCTAATGCGAAAAATGTGTCTCCATTTCAATTCTGCGAGATATTAGTTTGTTAAACTGTCTGCAAAAACACTTTATACAAGTGTGCAAACTTCTGTGCACCATTTTTAAGAGCTTTTTATATAATAACACATTTCCATTACTCACCTTTAGTGTGCAGTTTCTAATGGTGGATTAATCAGGTTAATGGAAACCTGTCTAATGACATTCGCCGACTCTGACAGGTGAAATCAGTGCTGGTGACACGAAGTCGTCGGGGACTGACTTAAACTGCGCTCAACTTTGAGGAAACTACCAACGAGAGCAAAGGATTCCGCTGACGGACGGATGATGAGGCCAACACTGAGCTCCCCAAAGCCTTTACCTCAACAGTTGTCTCAGCCGACAGCGTAAAATCTGCCTTGAAAAGCATTACAGAAACCAGAAACCGTTACAGCTTAGATCTGTACAGCTGCTCCCCGGGTCACGATGCCCGACTTATGATTTTTCAAGGTCATGATGATGATTGTGATGCGCTAAAAATTGTAAAATATTCAGAAAATATTTATGATTCGTGTCCAGGCATGGCAGGCAGGCCAGCGTAACAGTGTATGACGTACGATCCGTTCGGACGACGCCCGGATGTACGTGTAGTTATCGCATGGGACACTATATGTAACCATAAATGGATAAAAATTTTGACCTGTTGTGCGATAATTGTTGCCAAATTGTTGATTACGACACATGTTCACACACTGTTTTAACATTCCTTGTGGATTATCTCCTTCAGCAGTCAGATCAGCAGCTCGATTTGTGAACTGTAAACTGTAAGTGTGACTGCTGTTGGTTTTATTTCTTCTCACCTTACAGAAGCTTTTCACGGCCAAATCTGGTGATGTATAGCAGGCAAAAATAAGTAAGTAAGTAAGTAAATAAATAAATAAGAAAACATGCAAAGAGGAAACTGATGTTTCATCTCGTCATTAATGAACGGCTGTCATCAGTTCCCTGAGTGTAGTGCACTTATTTAACATTCTGGCTCAGCAGGGTTCAGAATCACACGCTGAGCTCCTCATGATGTTAATTTGTTCCAATGACATAATAAATTAATCCTCCATAAAGTACTTGTTTAACTGAATTACTTATTACAGAGCTAATTTTAATCCCTGTGTGTAACCGCTCGCAATGGCTGTGATTTAGATTTTCCGGGAAAAAAAAAGGCTGAGGCACTGAGTGAGAACGCCGCGACGCCGAAATATTCAAATTAAAGTCATTAAAACATTATAAACACACAGGGACTAATCGTGTGGTCCGTCTGCAGAGTGAACTTAATCACATGCAAAGAGGAATTAATAGTGATATTCCACATGTGGGGGCGGAGTCTGTCTAAAATAGGGGTGTGTCTCAGGCATGCTCGATCCTGATCTTTAACTTAAGCGCACACAATGTTTTTCACAGGGAGGAGATCGTAACTTTAATGCGAGACATGGCGGATCTGGAGCAGTGAATATTCTCTTCTCATCAATCCTGTTCAGGGTCGCGGGGGGAAGCTGGAGCCAATCCCAGCTGAGTTCGGGTGAGAGGGGCGGGGTTACACCATGGGCAGGTCACCAATCCAGCACAGGGCGACACCCAGAGACAGACAACCATTCACACTCACATTCACACCTACGGCC
>JAQMCW010000018.1:281365-291584 GCA_030068335.1 Chrysichthys cranchii | reverse complement strand
TGTGTGTGTGTGTGTGTGTGTGTGTGTGTGTGTGTGTGTGTGTGTGTGTGTGTGTGTGTGTGTGTGTGTAGACTTCCCAAACACTCAGGTGAAGTTTCCAGAGAGTCGAGTTCTCCACACGGGGCAGAAGATCAGACCAGCCGACTCGGACCTGGTGGAGATTCTGATCTAACACACGTCTACAGATAGAATGCAGTCTCAACACTGGAGGAGACAGACAGACACACAGAGAGAGAGAGAGAGAGAGACAGGGAAACAGACAGAGAGAGACAGGGAGACAGACAGAGAGAGAGACAGGCAGACAGACAGACAGAGAGAGACATTGAAACAGACAGAGAGAGACAGGGAGACAGACAGACAGACAACCAGAGAGAGTGTAAAGCATGTTTAATTTGCATGTAGTGACGCCCACAAAACTCCATATATGGCCCCACACACACACACACACACACACACACAGATACACACAGGCAGCTGGGAGAACGAAATGAGCGATGAAGGCTAAAGTTATTTGGACTCACGTCTATGCCAGTAAAAATCTGAAGTAACAGGTAATATTGCTGATAATAAGTGAGTGCTGATCCTCTGTCCCCTGAGGCGTTTGTTTAGGGTTAACGGCTCAGCGCAGACAGCCCGGCCCGCCATTTATTTAGTCATAATTAAATCCGTTTTATTACTTGTCTTAACGTATGGGTTTGTGTTGGCTCACTTTCTTTATTTTTTACTCTTCAATAATTAACGGCAGGTAAATAAAGCGAGCAGTTGTTGCTAAATGGTCCGTATGGAGCTCTGGGTGCCTGAGCGAGCGAACCTGCATTAGGATGACGCTGTAAACCTCATAAACAGTTTGAACTCCACGTTACACACATTATAGATATTTTCCAGTTATAAAAGTGCAGTAATCCATGCAGATTCTATGATTTGAATTCGATCAAGTCGTTAGTGAGTCTTTTTATGAGTAAATGTATGCTCACTCAGGAGCACGCGTAGGATACCACGGGTTTTTAACCAGAATTTCACAAATAACAAATTTCTTGTGTAAACACCCGAACTAACTGTTTAGGAACGAATCTGTTCATTCCCAGCTTGACAAATGAGGTCCTGTGTGTGTGTATGTGTGTGTGCATTTAGTTTCTGGCCAAATTGCTCCATTAAGTAACGCTGTGAGAGTGTGTGTGTGCTGCAGCCATGTGTGGGTCACACTGACAGACAGAACAAAAGTCTTACTAATGAATCAGAGAAGAAAAAGGAAGTTCAGAGCAGACAACAGGCTGATGAGGTGAGTGAGTTTTATGCAGGATGTAAAAGTGTGTGAACCTGAAGGATAAAACAAGTGTGTGAGTCAGTGGAGCTTCACGCTGGTTAATGATCTGTCCATTTCAGAGCCGTGAGCTTTTCTGTAGCTCTTCTACACATTTATCTACAAAACTACTGTCCTTTTATGTTATTTTATTCAGCTAAACTTCTGCTCCTTTCATGTAAGACATGATGAAATGCTCGCAGTGATTATCATGAGGTGGAAATGTAATGTCTCACACTGAAGCTCTGAGATGATCATCTGGCTCCTCTGCTGTTCTCCGGCTAACATGATGCAATAAAACCCTGCCTTAATGCTTCAGCACTTAAACTCACACACACACACTCACACTCAGCCACACACACTGTTTTCTGTATTCATTTTACCTACACCCTCACACTCCTCCTCACCTCCATCTGTGTGTTACTGCCACCTTCTGGCCACATAATAAAAAATAAATTAATAAATAAATAATAATAGTTAACTGTTTAACTATTACTAATTAATTACATGTATTAAGGCCAAAATAAATGATCATAATATATTTTTTGGGTTTTTACTTTAAGGGTAATTAGTAAGATTTATCTAGCTGAATATGCATACTTTATTTGCTATAAAACTGCTTTGTATAAATAAAACAGATTTGAGCGAAATAAGTAAACATTAATTTTTGTAAATGTTTAATTGAGATTAGGATTGTGTAAAATTGCTCAGTTTCTTTACTTTATTTAAACAAACTTTCCACTGAGTATGAACTTTTTTATGCTTTATGACCATTTAAAAAATATATGAAAATTTTACACATAATTACAATGTAGGTTTAAAGTTTTGTGTCATTTTCAGCACAATATAATGTAATACATGAAAAACGATTATAACTAAAATGCATAATGTACAAGCTACCAGCCTAAATTTTGTCCACTGGTTTGATTTACATTCTGCCAAACACGACTTAATGTGCAGATAATGAGTACGCTCTTCCCCCTGTATGGAGGAGTGCATTATGGGATGGCGTTACCATCACACACTGATTATTAACAGAACTGAATGGAGCTGCACGTACAGGCCGGAAGGAGACGCCCGTTAGGAGAAAGGCAGTGAAGTCGTTATTCCCACATGCTCTCTGAATCAGAGGCGTCGAGGGCCAGATGGTGAAGTGTAACAGGACATAAAAGGGTGAGCGCTGCCTCACGCGGTGGGCGTGTCCACCCTGCATCCCCCAGGGAACGGGGCATTTGTACTCGGCCCTCCATGTTCCCCAAGAGACTGAACTTATTATCCACCGTTTGGTTTTGCCCCAAACGGTCCTAATGATACTTTGACCTAAATTATCCTGAAGCAGAGTGCGTGTGAGAATCATACAAGTGTGTGTGAACCTTAGCAACAAGTCCAAACAAGAAACTTCACCCCCTAAATTAGTTCTGGTTCAGTTTCCATCAGAAGGGACGTAATTAGCTGAATGGAGCCGACCTGTGTGTCGTCTCCAGGTGTATTCTTTCATAAATACACCTGTTCCTGAAGGAACTCAGAGTTTATTGGAGAACCTGAACACAGAGCATCATGAAGACCAAGGAGAGAGCCAAACAAAGTCCAGGACAACGTTTTAGCTATACAAAGAAATAATCCAAACCTTTAACACATCATTTTAAACAAAGGAAAGAATATGACAACTGCAAACGAGGAATGAAGGAGAACACTCTAAGAGCGGAACTGGAGAAAAATCAGGAGAGAACTCCACACCATGGAGTTCAAATATTGAGAAGTGAGGCCAAATTGAAGCTATTTCCTGGTGAGACTCTCTGACTGTTGGTCTACGGCGCAGCCAAAGACTCCATTTTGATGACACAAGGCACCATAAAGCAACGTGTAGCCGCATAACTGTCTGTGGTAGCTGCGCCGAGAAAATTCCAGAGTAAATCTGGCTCAGTTTCTGACTTTGTGTTTGAATTTAACGTCTTTTTTCTAACTGCACACAATTGTACAACTCACTGTCACAGGTTGGTGACGTCACTTTTAGCATAGGTGGAGAAAAATATTTATTACATGGCCATAAAGTGAGCCACAGGGTTATGGCACTGGTCACACAGTGTTGTGTTTCTCTAGAAAATAACAACTGTCATATAAAGGGAAGTAAAGTTATTTAATATAGCCAAAAACGGAAGGCTAAAGCTAACTGAGCATCTCACTCCCTCATGGAATGGGGATCTGCTGATCACTGTGAAGCATGGTGATGGTAGCATTGTGTGTGTGTGTGTGTGCTGTAGAGTGGACCAGCTTAACAGTGTTGTTTAGTTTTTAAGCAGTGTGCTCTGGTATGGACAGAATTAACCATCCATTATTACACACCATTATTTCATAACTCTGAATATGAAAGTGTTCCTGCTGTCTGTCTGGATTTTCCGAACATCTGCCATAAATGAGACATTTCCAAAGCAGCACCTGCCATTTACACACACACACACACAAACACACACACACACACACATACACACACACACTTTCCCTCTGTTGTACACCTGCCTCCCACTTCCTTGTTCCCCCCTACAGGCACGAGGTCACTCCCTCTTTCACGCTCATTAGCCTCAGATCAATGCGCCCTTTTGTCTGCGCAAGTTTCCCACGTTCTGCTCGCGCGCCTGGCACTCGCGCAGCTCAAAATCAAACACAGGCAGCTGAGCTCGGGTTTAATTCCTAGCCGGCTCAGTCCTGACGGGACATCTGCCCCGCTCGCATCTGCTCGCTGCTTCATTGTGGAAGAATGATGGAGGAAAGTTGACCACAGGGCAGCTCAAGCTGTCGTCTCCAGCAGTCCTTCTGATTAGAATGGCTGTGTCCCAAATCAGAACAATGCACTGCATGCTGTAATCAGCTATATCTGATTTCTAAATGATCAGTATGTCCTTCATACTGTATGTTCTGAACATGGAGTCTGGTAACCGTGCAGTAATCCACCGTCTGTTCGCCCTCTCACTAGAGAGCTAATTCTCCGTTGTCTCACCACAGCTACCAATCTGAAAGGTCGAAGGCCAACAAACGCTTCCTCCCTGCTGCTGCTCTGACCTTAAAGCAGCCTCGTTTATGAGCAGACAGACCTTCTCATTGGCTAGAGTCCTTCTGATTGACAGGAGAGGCGAAGGTCGTCCCACCCACCCAGACATCAGGACCGTCTCAGACTCCCATCCACAACAGATGCTTATTGAAATTCACACTGATTTATAATGGTGTTTTCTTTGTCACTTTATGACAGCGTCAGAAGCCACGTCCATTTTTTTTGCCAAATTAAATACAGTGCTAAAGAGTGTCCAGGTGTCACACATTTCGCAATTGTATACACCGATTTTTTACAATTTTAGAGTCTAATAACATGGACAAGCTCATTACTGATTGACCCGGAGGAAACCAGTACACAATAACGACTACAGAGATTATTATCATTCATTCATATTTCACACCTGTGTGTTTATATCTCCACATGACGAGGGGACGCCGCTTTATAGTGCACAGTTTACAGACTGGTTTTGGTTTCAGCATGATCATGTAGCAGACAAAGAGCCGAGAAAGCAGTGTGTGTGTGTGTGTGTGTCGGATTGTGCACACTCTTTCATTCTGGGGAAAGTTATCACAAAGCATACAAGTGAATGTGGAGTTTCTCTGAAGGGAGACGGGGGGAACGCTCACGGGGTGGACATCTGTCACATGCTTTTAAGTGTGTGTGTGTGTGTGTTTGTGTGTGTGTGTGTCTGTGAAAGAGATGGTCTTGTTGACACTTGACACTTGTTGCATATTGATTTCAGTTCTGACTCTATGAATGTGAAAATGTTGGAAAAGAAAGCAGAGGAAAAAGAGAACTATAAAGAGAAAAAGAGTGAGAAACTGAGGGTGAAAGGGAAAAGAGGAGAACGGGAAATTACCCAGATAAAGGGAGAAAGGAGAAAGGAAAGGAGAATGAGGGAGGAAGGACAAGTATGGAGGAAAAGAGAGGAAGAACAGAGACATCGGTAGATGATAGACATAGACATGAGACATCCCATGAGACAGAGATGAGAGTCGATGAAGACTATGATAAAATGAGAGAGAGAGAGAGAGAGAGAGAGAGAAGGCAAAAGAGAAATAGAGAAATAAAAAGGGAGTGAGAGTAAAATAAACAGAAGTGGAAGAGAAAGCGTGAGGAGGAATGAACAGTGTGAAAACACAGAATACAGAGAGAGAGAGAGAGAGAGAGAGAGAGAGAGCTGAAGAGTAAAGAAGAAAAGAGAGAATGATGATGATAAGGCAGGAAAAGAGAGAGTAAAGAGATGAAAAGTAAAAGAAGGTGTGTATGAGCGAGAGAGAAAGTGAGAATGCTGTTATTGTTATGATGCTGTGTGTGTGTGTGTGTGTGTGTTCTCTCCTTCCTCCATTCACATGCTAATCAGGGCTGTATAAATGCAGTCACACTCAGAGCAGCACACACTCATTGTCAACACACACACTCACACTCACACACACACACACACATCCACAAGTTTCACCCAGAAATAAAGTAGAGTTTGAGAGTCATGACGGCGGCGAGTGCGACCCTGAGCGCAGACAGACAGAACGGCAGCAGGGACGAGAGGAAGGTACGAAACACCAGCTTCTCTCTCCTGTTGTTTATGGGCTGAAATACAGAGTCATCACTGCTCTCCTCTCCTCTCCTCTCCTCTCCTCTCCTCTCCTCTTCTCTCTCTCTCTCTCTCTCTCTCTCTCTCCAGCTGAGGAAGCCTCTGATCGAGAGGAAGAGGAGAGAGAGGATTAATCACTGCCTGGAGCAGCTCAGAGAGACGGTGGTGGGAGTCTTCGGGCTCGACGTGAGTCTCATTTATCATCTTTAAACTGAACCAGTTTCTGATTTCTGCATTTCAAACTGCTGCACTGTCTCTAAATCTGACTTCATTCCTTAAACACACACACACACACATACACACACCCCACATATATACACACACACACACACACGCACACACACACACACACACACACCACTGACATACACACAATATTAAACACCAACATTTGTCGAAAATGTAAATAAATTATATTTGATGTTTCTTTCCAGGACCTTTCTATCTCTGAGTTAATTTACAATCATCTGTTATTCAACCAGAAAAGGAAAACAAACATTTATGTCATTATCAAAAGTTGTAGATTATTAATAGCATTATGAAATGTTCTACCGGATACAGACTAATGGCCTAGAGACACAAATCACTCCCTCGACTCTGCAATGAATGAGCAAAGTCGCGTATTTTCAAACTAACGTTAACATTAATGTCAGCATTTCTTCGTGAAAATTTTCTCACCTCAAACCAGCCAGATTAACGAGTTTGTTTCCATGGTAACGCTCATTGATTACAATGAACTTACATAAATCTCACAAGATTCAACACCGCAAAGTTACTTCAAAACGAGGCTCCGCCTCACAGGCTCCGCCCACAGACCTCAGAGTGCTGAGAATGCCTCACAAGCTACGCTCGTGTGTGTACGCACCGGTTTCCAGAGGAACACGCTCAAGCAGCGCAGGGTATCGTCAGTGGGCTGAAAAAATGTTGACGGAATTTGACTGCATTTCGTGATTAATGGTAGCTGGTGAGCTGCTTGTGAGCCTGCGTCCTCCCTGTACCTCATGAAGACTCCCATCTACAGTACACTTCCTGATGTCACGCACCATGATTTAGTACAACTTTATGATAATGCTTTGTTAAACTGTGACCTCACACTTGTTGTGAATATTTCATTTCAGCTCCTTCCTGATTTTAACCCTCGCTGTTCTCCTCTTTAAGCAGCAGTCGAAGTTGGAGAAGGCCGATATTCTAGAGATGACGGTTAAACACCTGCAGAACATCCAGAGTAATAAAGTTACAGGTGAGAGACAGACAGGTACGCTAATCCCATACACCATGAACGCTGGTCCACGTTTCTGCTCCTGAAGTCACACGAAACCTTTATGGAGACGGAAACATTTATTTTTAGGTTGTAGGTCCACAGAAATAAATAAAATAAAATAAATAACACCCACACTTTTATACTCAACCAGAAATCCACAGGTTATTAATATGCAAAACTGGAAACGCCTCCATTCGTCTGGTAATCAGGTGTTGCATGGCCTTCATTTGCATATTAGAACCTGATTCGCTCTTATAGTTGATGATGTAATAACCTTTACATGGCCTGCTTTTTCACATCACAACCTGATTGGCTCAGCACTTGCCTAGCCTGAATAGCCTGTTTACATATCAGGACCTGATTGGCTCTTATTTTTGATCATGTAACAACACTTATATGGCTTTAATTTGCATATCAGGACCTGATTGGCTCAACTCTTCCCTGTGACGTGTTTAAGCCCAACTCAGGTTCTCAGCTTCTGTCCGAGTGTTATTAAGGAAGTCTTGAAACCTGACTTTTATATTCCGGGTCTGATTTCGTCCTGTCTCTCCTCTCGCCAGAGCCGATTACGGACCCGGAGGTGCAGCAGCGGTACAGCACCGGCTACATCCAGTGCATGCATGAAGTCCACAACCTGCTGCTGTCCTGCGACTGGATGGACAAAACGCTCGGCGCTCGTCTCCTCAACCACCTGCTCCGCTCGCTGCCCAAATCCACTCCCTCCAAACCCTCAGTCAGTAACTCCGAGCTGGGAACACCTCGGATCTGTGAGGTGGAGGACTCTTCATCACCGCCCAGTGTGGCTCCGCCTACTCAAACTAATGACCCCGCCGTACTGACTAGGCCGCCTCCCACCAAGAGCCCACCTGTGACAGCCCTGGAAATGTGGAGACCTTGGTAGAACACTGTGTGTGTGTGTGTGTGTGTGTGTGTGTTAGACCCTCCTCTGCTATGTATCTTATAGATATACCTGTTGGTGAGTGTGCGTTCCAGATTAGCGCCTCTTTCCTGAATCCTCTTTACTTCCTGTCTGAAGTAAACTTCCTGTAGCCTGCATTGTAGAAGGCAGTTAACTCTCCTGTGTTTATTTATTGGATTAACACTGTAATTTATTGGATTAAAGATGATCCAGAGCTAGTTCTCCGTTTGCTGGCTGACTAATACTGTAGAGCTGTGACCGCTGTGCTGTATGAAATAACCGTATTAACCTCTGATTAATAAAGAAACTATAAACTATTCATTGCTGTGGTTTCAATCGAAGCGACAGACACATCACCACGCCGAGTCACTGGTTACAGACGGGGAGATAAACAGAGCTGGATGATGCGAACATCACGCCGCATGAGCACAGCGAGGAAACAGTGACCTGAACGTACGGACGGATTCTGAATCTTAATCACACACAAACGTTTAAACAGCATTCATTATAATCAACTGATCATTAAAAGGACATTGTGACACCTGGATGCCGGTTTGCTCTCCTTCATTAAGGTGTGAACATGTTGAGTGTCTGAGTGTAAAGGTAGGCAGTGTGGTGCAGGGTTCCTGTGTTTCTCAGGTGGGTTCGAGTTGGGGGCAAAACCACAATGCAGCGTCTAGACGTCACGTTCAGAACCCATTCCAATCTGCACTGCTCTGCCACGGAGCTCAACTCTCAACACCCGGTTCCACTTAGAAATATTTAAAGGGCGTGTCCATTGAAGGGCACGCCCACCTGGCTGTGTAATTACACACCCACCCATCAGCTCGACACTACAGACGTTTTTAATAAACTTTAATTTGTGGTTTAATTCCTAACGTGATTAAAACGATCCGGAGATTAATCACACCTGGGAGTGCTGCTTGTGTGCAAGAAATTATAACTCGAGATAAAACTCACCCCTGACCCCTGACCCCACGGTCCCCGAGCTGTCAGTTCAGATTCAGGAGACGGAGTGTGTGGGAAATAAAATGATTAGCGCTCTGTGTGTGTGTGTGTGTGTGTGTGTGTGTGGCGTGCTGTTACACAAAAGCCGACGCCTGCCAGCTG
Organism: Chrysichthys cranchii; assembly: GCA_030068335.1. Lineage (NCBI taxonomy): Eukaryota > Metazoa > Chordata > Actinopteri > Siluriformes > Claroteidae > Chrysichthys > Chrysichthys cranchii. The sequence continues at coordinate 282,354 of JAQMCW010000018.1, read as the reverse complement.
CTCGCTCCCTGAAGAGGACAGAAGGCTGGAGGACTCGAGCAGACGCACCAATGAACCCTGTAGTGCTGTTCACATCTCTTAAACCCCTCTGTCTCTCCATCTTTCTGTATTTATTCCACTCTTTCTCTCTCGCTCTTTCGACTTTTCACCTCATCTTTTCTGTCTTTTCTCTCACACTCAGCTTCTACGTCATCCATCTTTACATTGTTCTCCTCTTTATGTCTCTGTTATTCTTTCCTTCTTTCTTTTTGTCTTTCTCTTCCACCTTTCCTTCTTCCTCCTGGCTTTCCTTCCACCATCTTTCACTCATTTTCCTTTCTTTCTTTTCCCCTCTTCATACCTTCTCTCTTTAACTTCTCCATTTCCTTCCACTTTCTCTCTCACACAGACTTTATATTCAGAGCATTTTCTTTTTTTGCTTTTTCTTTCTTTTGCTGTATTCTTACCTGCATTCTCTTTCATTTCCCTCTCTTTTTTCCATTAATCCTCTCTCTTTCTCTCTCAGGCTGTAACTCTCAGCTGCTTTATAAAAATGCTCACAGATGGACTTTTACTAGAGAAATTTCCATAACAATGCTGCATCAGCAAACACAACACTTAGGACAGACTCAGCACTTAGTACACCATGGTACACACACACACACACACACACACACACACACACACACACACACTGCTCTGCAGGTCTAATTGGTCTCCGTGTCCCCGCGCGCGCAGCTGTCCCTCTGTCCCTCTGAGAACAATGAAGACGAACAGCAGCAGCACGCGGGCGGGAGAGAGCGGAAGTGACGTAGGATTAAAACGCGCGGGTTCATTTAAATGTTCACCCTGAATGTGAACACAGTGAACCAGTAAAATATCCATAAACATGACACATGACAGTAGGAGAAGAGTTAGTGCTTTATCACCCTCACAGGGTCCACACACACACACACACACACACACACACACACACACACACACACACACACACACACACACACACACAC